>JABUQX010030077.1:0-13062 GCA_015478945.1 Trachelipus rathkii
AGGAGGAGAGATTATGTAATTATCTTATTATTGATTATTATTATGTATTAATTATTATTAATTTTAATATTATTTAAATGAATGATTATACGATAATAAAAAGCCTATGCGTAAAATCAGCCCACACATCATAAACCTTTTCTTTAGCGAATATTTAGATTATTCTAATTTATTTTAGATATTTATGTATATATGCTTGAGTTTCCTTTGTCAGAGTTATATTTTCATTTATTTCATTTATTATTCATTTATCTATTATTCTTATTATTTACATCAATTTTTATATTATTATTGTAATTTCATATTATTATTTATTCACTTATTATATTTTCTTTTTTTATACTTATTTTGTTATTATTAAGATGATTCATTCTTCTTCGTCAAAAATTGCTTCCCGTTATCTTGACCATAAATTGATAAGCTATCTTTTGCTACTCCAGTTCCCTTTCCATATTTTCTTCTAATCTCTTCTTTTCCTTCTATCTACACTCATTAATTGACAGAAAATAATTTCAAAGAAAGTATGAGGCATATTTATATTTAATTTATTATGTTTCACTAGAATACAGTTTTCGTCCAAAACGTTCGGTACATCTTCAGATAATAAACAATAAAGAAAATTGAATTTTAGACAACAATTAAGATTATACATTTATGAAGTTTTTTTTTAAAGTCCATCTCACTATATATTTAATTCTAAGGACAGTCACCAGAATTAGTACTTTGATTTAAAAATAGTTGGTTTGGTGGACTATCTTACGATGAACAAGCTTCAGCTATTGTACTCTTGTGTTTTTATTGCGCTTTGCATGAGGAGTGTAAAATTTTAAATGACTTAGTTATATCAGGTACAGTTGTCTGGTTATGTTCGGTGAATAAATAAATGTTCATATATTTTACTGGGTTTAAAGCGATGCTGGTATGCTCTATCTATTAATCTGTTAGTCGGTGTAACCAATATACGTCGACGTACAGTCAGACAAATAGATTAACAGATAGGGCATACTAGTCTCGCTTTTAAACCCATTTAAAAGTTGATGAACATTATAATGTTATAAGTATAGGAATTAAGATTCGAGCTAAGCTCAAAACGAAACAAGATATTTGTCATTTTTCAATTTAAAATTATTTCGACGAGATATATTTTTATATCAGAAAAGCGAATAAATTGATATAGAGTAGTAAATTAAATCACATTTATTTTAAATAAGTTAAAAATAAATAAATAGACGAATGTGTTAACATTAAATATTAAAGGCTTCCAAAATGAATAGAGAGAGAGAGAGAGAGAGAGAGAGAGAGAGAGAGAGAGAGAGAGAGAGAGAGAGAGAGAGAGAGAGAGAGAGACAGACAGACAGACAGACAGACAGATCAGAGAGAGAGAGAGACAGACAGATCAGACCAGCTTAGACAGTACCACGACAGAGCAGCAGACAGACAGAAAGACTACGAGACAGAGACAGAGACAGAAGTAGTAGGAGATCACAGAGAGAGACAAGAGACGAGAGACAAAGAGAAGATGACAGAGAGAATGAGAAGATGAGAGAGTAGAGAACACTGGAGAGAAAGAAGAGAGAGAGAGAGAGAGGAGAGACGAGAAGAGAGAGAGAGAGAGCAGAGAGAGAGGAGAGAGAGAGAGAGAAAGAAGATAGAGAGAAGAGAGAGACTAGACAGAGCCAGGACAGACAGAAGATACAGAGAGAGTAGAGTAGTAGACTGAGTGAGATGAGAGAGAGATTGAGAGAAGAGCAGATCAGAGAGAGAAGAGAGAGAGGAGAGAAGAGTAGCAAAGCTAAGAGAGAGAGAGAGTAGGTGCATCAGATTTTATACTGTTTCTCATGAACGAGTAAAAGAGAAAAATGACATAAAAATTACAGTAAATTTTGTTTTTTTCTCAATTAATAAAGCTTACTTTTTTTTTTAGCACTCAAAAAAAACCCACCCACAAACCCATATCCAGCATAGAACTGCAAATAATAGAAATTAAAGATTGATAAGAATAGGTTTGGAGGAAAAAAATTAATTAACATAAATATTTAAAAAAATATTTTAAGTAAAAAAATTTTGAAGTAAATTTAGGGTATATAAAAATAACACATTTTTAAAAATAAAAAATAAAAGAAAGAATTCAGCAAACACATTTTGCTTAATTGCACGAAAACCTGACATGTCTTAACAAAGTGGATGTATAAACATGTCTTTATTTAAAAATAGAATTCCCATTAAAAAAAGATATTCTCTCGATTTCACCATAAACGAAACGAAACAATTTGGAGTTAAGAAGGTATGACTTTAAGGCTTTATATTGTCAAAAAATAGCCAAATTAAAATTAATATTTTAGCATATTTTTCTTACTCAGATTCAAAATAGATTACGATAATAATTATTAACATTGTTTAAAGACTGTAAAGGTACAAATGTTAATAAGATTGTTAGGGTATAAATATATCATAGAATAGAAGCATAGAAAATGAAATTATAAATTGTCGGAAATTATATCCAGAAAAAGTTCATTTGTAATATAAACAATACTCTTATAAAGAAAACATTATAATATACTTCATACTGAAAGATAATCAAACGAGTATGAAGGATTTTACAATAATGATTGGTGTTCTTACAATAGGTTGAATAGTACTTCAAACATCGAATAGAAGAATATTAGTCCAATCACTTATCTGACTCTCTAAAATTAGATGTATCATTATAATAGTTTAACTTACAAAATGTAGTCCCGCGAATTATAAAAGTTATATTGCTTATCCATGATTTATACCCTCTTCATTGCTTAGATACCAGAGAAAACCCTAAAGTAAATTGAAATGAAATCTTAAAAAATCTATTCCCCTTCTATTGACTTTGAGTTAACGATTGTAATAGTAATAAGGTTGTAACTGAATTCATTAAATATGATTGAGATGAAATAGTTTTTTGCTAAGATCGAAAAAGGAATATAGAGAAAATAGAGGTGCTATAATAGTAGATAAAAAGGAAAACCAAACTGAGGAAGACAAAGAAAAAGAAAAAGAAAGAGAGGCTAATACCTAATAAAAACAGTAGACAATGAAAATAACACATTAAACCTACAACTTGAGCTACTTCAAATATACAACTATGCAAATCTAGATAATAAGGGTATTTCAGAAAGACACATACTATGAAAGGATAAAAAGATATGACAAAAGATATCGCATAGGAAGACAGAGGACTTTTAAGATAGACCAAAAGAAAGTAAAAACCAGACAGTGGAACTCTGTAAAAGAAACCGACATAAGAGTAGGGAAGAAAGAAATATAAGATGGGGAAATATAAAAAAGCCAAATTAGGTCAATATAGATTTGGTTAAAAAAAACCTAAAAACAATGGATGTATCAAATTTCAGAGAAAATAAAGGATCTATCTTTAAGGAAATTGTAATAAGGATTAATAAATAATGAGAATACTATTGAAAAGCTTCAAAAACTCTGAAATTCATGTATTACGAAAAGGATGTTAAGTAAAAGATATGACGACTTCTACTGTCGTTCTAAACGATCAAATCAATTTATTCAACAGAAACAAATACAATAAAAAGGCAGAGTTTTAAAAAAAATCATGTATAGAGCAAGTCAAGTACTCAGGAGCTAATCATAAAAAATTGAAAAGAGTGAACAATGTAGGAGAGAAAGGAGCTTGAAGGATAAAAAATATAGAGAAGTAGAACACGGATTCACGCTTCAAAAGAATTCAAAAGCAAGCTAACACTGATAGACCAATGAACGGTTGCTCTCTATCCGTGAATAAAACGGTAATAAGAACAAAGAGTAAATTAACTAATGAACATCTGTTTTCTCTTCTACGAACAAATCATGTTAGATTATAACTTGTGTAGTCAACCAAGAGAGACTATTGGAGAACAATTTTTTAACAGTCTCAATAAAGTAAGTGTTACTCATGAAAGAGCTAAGTTCCTCACAAAAATTAAGGAAAAACATTAAACCCTAAGCCTGTTGAGTAAGCACATCAACGAAGAGAGAACTCTCACCAAAAAATGAATTGAAAAAAACAGGAAAAGAAAACATAAAGTTAGAGGGTAATCAAAGAGCAAAAACATATAGTATACGACAAAATTGATCAATAGGGGCAAAGCAGTAAGGAGAATGGTTACAGAAGGTTCATCACACTACATACTTTGATATCATACAATCTCAATCACACTCAAATGGAAGAAAAGTCGTTATTATAAAGTTTAACGTAAACTATAAAGAAAACGTTAATTGTAATGAAGTACACACAAGGGTGCTTTGTATTGCCCATGGTGAAAGTTGCACGCACAAAAATGTATTCGTGTTCTGCAAGTAAAACATAGGTTATTTAAGTGAAGGTAGGAGAAAGTGTGATTATCATAAACAAGCACATTGTTTTCGACAATATGAAGTATAGTAAAAGAATAAAATACATCTACATTATACCGTATATTATTCCTCTATTTAGAACGATGTATTGTTAATATATAAAAAAAAATTGGATAAGTAGGATTTCAATATTATTTAAGGCTCTTTTTAATAAACATACGACAGATTTATATATAAAACGATGTATCTTGTTAATATATAAAAAAAATTAGGTAGCTTTTTCATATAAAATGTAAAAGAAAAGCGAGAGACTGTACTGCAAATTTTTCATAATATAATTTTATATTTATTTATGTATTAGTATAATGCAAAATACTTTTTCCGCAAGTGAGGAAACCTTTACCTAATAACTAAATCTTTTTAAACATCCCGAAATACTCACACAAGCGACTATGACTCCGAAAACGGTTACTTAAAATCATAAGCCACAAGGACTAGTGCAATCAGAGCGCGCTTTGAAGGGTTGCTCGTATCCCTGCATGATAACACCTTGTAGCAAACTAATATTCTTACTATTTTTTTATTACAGATAAATTCAAGTGATTTTATCGAAGCAAGAGACGAAAATGAAACAATTCACAAAGGTCCCTAGTGTACTAACTAACGAAGTATAATATCATGAATTACTGATAGTAATAATTAGCAAAGAACACCAGAATACAAGTTAGCGAAGGTTAATAAGAGGCTATAACCCCTATCAAGGGCTCATGTTTCTGAACGTAAAATTTAGGAGACAAATTTAAATAAGTTTAGACAAAACTAGGTTAGACGTTCACCATTGGCGCATTTCTTGTAAATAATATGTAAACGAGGATGATTGATTGGAAGTTTAATTATGTTCCATACTTACCAGATTTTTTTAGATTTCAGGATAAGTTTATTAGTCATTTTATGCCCTTTTTTTAAATATGAAATTTATTTAATTATAATATATTGTAGTATATCTAATGATTATATTGTATATTGTTTTTTTCTAAGATAAAGTGCGAAGAAACCATATATTAGCACCGTTATACGACTACCATAGGTACACTTCAATAAAATTTACTTGACGAAGCATCTGTGTCAACTTACTTACTCCTTCTGCATGGCCGGAACTACATTCTCTACCATCGGGCGTTCACAAGAGATGCTTAGAGTCGGAATTTAACTGATTAGTAGAGATACACAAGATGGTCAATCTCGCCTAGTAACATTATGCGAGATACACATGTTGACATATGACATTTTTATTAAAATATAATCAACAAATATTATTAATGTATATTATTTATTTATTAATTTATAAATTCATTTTCTATTAATTATATTATTATTATATATATTATTATTATTATTGATTATCATTAATTATAATCCATTATTTTATTATTATTATTATTAATTATGTATTATTCTTCATATTTTTATTATTATATCTATTATATTCATTTTATTATATATTAATGTATTGATCTATGATTTTTCATAAACGAACTAGATTTATTTATATTCTTTAATTATTATTATGTGCTTTAGGTGTATTCTATATATATTGTTCGCTATCAATTATTTAATTTATTATTTATCCATTATTAATTATTTATTCCAGTTTACTATTATTTTTATTTATATATATTCGGATTCTTAGTATTCTTGAATCGTTACCTTATCTTTTCTTTCTTCTTAACGAATATGTCTGTCCTCCTAGCTTTTCCAACTCTAGACTCATTATGTTTGGCGCTGACTGTCTCCTTGGGCGGACTCCATTTTCTTACCTTATTAACTTATATCATGGACTTATGCTATTATATTATTATTATTATTATTATTATTATTATTATTATTATATTGATTGATTTTGCTGTACCTCACTCTATTCATTTAGAAAATTCTATTGGTCCAGCTTTTGTTCTTGTGTTACCTCTATATTGGGACAGTCGGGTTGGTAGCGTGTGTAGAGCGTTCTCCCTATTTTTATGTCATTTATTTATTTTTTTTTTATTCTTTGAAGATTATATTGTCAAAATAATAGCTTTGCATAAATGACAATATTTTACAGCTTGCCTTTAATCGCTCTAAATTAAAAGCCTTCGTTTTTATGGGCGAAAAAAAAAAAGAATAACGAAAAAAAAGAAGAAAAATATCGTAAGACGTTTGAAAATAATTCTGAATTGTATGTATTTTTTTTAAACCAGGCATTAAGACTTTAGATGGATAATAGCTTTTTATTTGCTCTACATCTTAATAGGAAATATACGATGAGATATTGAGGACTGTTAATGGGAAAAAAATTTTAAAATAGTCCTGGGAAGAGAGGTAACTGCTTGTGTGCTTGAGAAGCCGAAAGAAGTAGTGGAGGTGGTTAAAAATATTATTATTATTATCTGACAAAGTAATGCTGAAAAATATGGATAAGCTTATAATTAAAAGGCCTAGGAATGATAAAGTTATTCACTTGTGATTGAAACAAACTACGAACCCATTTAGTGCTGGTTCTAGTAATGTTGATGTATTTCAATGGTATGAAGCCAATCTGGTGTTATTGATATTAAATTTAGTATAAGTGTGCTTACTTGGGAGTATTAGCTCCTGTACCCAAGAGGAAAATGTGCCGCTGGATATTGGAAGATTACTATATTGGAATCAATATATAAAGAATTAAACCATGAATGAATTAAAAGCCGTACAGAACCACCAATTAATGTACAATTTTAAGATGCTAAAGAGGAAAAAACTCCTTTCCTGTATGAATAGCTAGATCTGCACAAATTGCTGTGGCTTAGTACCGTATTCTAAAAATATATCTGAAGGATCGTTTTTGACTAGATTGCAGGGGGCTATATTTAGACATATCTTATCAACAGAGACATTTTTGGCCTTATTCCTTTTATTGTAGAAACCATTTTAGAAATATAAAAGAAAGACATTTCATGTGCTAAGTCCATGCAAATTCAGAAAGAATGGCATAAAGATGCCTCAGGTAGCAGCACAATCTAGATATTATGAGATTGTCGGTGCAGCAGCAAGGAATCTTAACGGATAATATTTAAAAATAAGCGTGATTATTTAGTCTGAGCAACTGCATAGTTGTGAGCCGCCTATTTATTAAAAAAAATAGGCAAAAATTGGCACCCATAATTTCTACTTTAATTTTTTGTTGCACTTATGATGTCGCTATAGTAGGGCACTGCAGATTACCTGTCATTTATTCCGATGGCTCAAGTGTCAGAGTAAAAGCTGAGATGTTGTATTCTTGATTGTTTTAAACATTTTGAAATCATCACCTTGATTAATCGTTATTTAGCGACATCACATATGATTTCAGAATGAACTTATATTATTTGTGTGGGAAGTTGATATGTATTCAAATTTTGAATGAAGTAAGAGCAATCTGGCTTAAATAATGTTCTCGTCTTTTAGCAGACGGGCAGGCAGACATATCCGAACAGACCGCTATCGATTGCGTGTTCGCTTCGTATGATAAGGATTTCATGTACGTTGGAGAGATTTCTAGGCGCTTTACTCCTCTACAAAAACTTAAAAGCTGGAAGATATAGCCAGAGCTATTATTGTCTACTACACGAGGATTGCTGCCAGTCTTGATGTAACATGGATGAATTTGGGTTTAATGGGTGATCCACATGACTGGCAAGAAAAATGGAGTTTCAAGAAGTTAATAAGAGATCAAGTACCTAAAGCCAAGTTTTTTTTATCGTTTCAATTTAATTCATTAATGACCTAAATTAATGAAAATGATTTTTGAAACACTGTTGGAATAGTAAATTAACCAGATAAAAATTTTTCCGTGAAAAATGTCTCGAGAAATTTGAGTGGCTAATATTACTATTCGTTATGCGAACCACGAGGTGGTCTGCCACAGTAAAATTAACTACGGATATTTTAAGAACATATTTAGCAAATAAATTATCATTAAAAAAATCTTCTATCTGATTCGCAGATGTAGCGCAAGCACCGAGCTGCAGCATGTCAGCTGGCGTTCATCGAAGGCGCAGCAGGAGAAGTCCTGCATTTTCTCATCTGTTTAATATCATGACTGTACAATATAGTTCATGATTTGGAGCCTATAGGAAAGCATTCATCAAGCGGAAGTATAATAAGATTTGGGATGAGGTTCATTGTCACATCGAAAAAAACTTTAAATATTTAAAACTAATTTAATGAAGTGAAATTAATGCAGTCTCTTTTTAAAAGGAATAAACTCTGTTTTCATAAAATTATTCGTTAATATTTTCAATTTCATGTTTCAGTCTCCCCACCATGACCAGCCTCAAGGACATCAAAAGTTCTGCTGAGGATTGATTCAGAGTTGCTCCATTTATACTTTTACGAAATATAACTTTATTTGCGAGTATTTGAAATGTTTTGTAAAAATGTAATACATCTATTGACTTTTCGTAGATGAACAAGAAAAAATAAAGTCTCACCTTTCTACACTTAAAGAGTTAGGGCACTCATTTATAAATGGATATAGATATTGAAACCTAACTGGTGAAAGCCAGTAACAGGTTTAATTTTCTGGAATGATTCAGATAGGGAACAAAGATGAGAAATGACGTTTACATCAAATCTACTACCAAAAGTCAGTGTGTCATTTTTCCCAACAGGTTCCACAAGCGTATCCCAAGTACTGTTTCCACACTTCCATTCAAAACTAGCTTGTGCAAATTGAAAAGGTCGTTAAGTACCTTACGACATGTTAAAAGGTTTGGCGAAGGTGCAACTTTTCCAACGATAAGGATTAAGATGGGCTATTGGTAACTAGGCATTTCGCGGGGAAAAACGTTTCACGTGCAAAAACATCACTTTGATAGAAGAATGATTATAAGACTGATTTTAAGAAAGAATAAAAAGAATATAATTTCTATATTTTCATGATTTATAAAGAAATATTTAAAGCAATTTGATGCATCTCTGCACCATTAATAAAACCAGTTTTGAAATAAAACTTTTCGTAAATTGGAAATATTTATAAATATTGGGCTGTGTTTAATTATCATTGTTTTATTATTCAAAACTTTGAAAACATTATTATGACAATAATAAGTATTATAATATTTATTATATATATATATTATATATATATGATATTTATATAGTATATATATATATTAATATATAGTATATAGTATAATAATATATTATATATATATCTATTATATATATATATATATAATTTGGCCCCCCCCTAAATTTTGCTATATAACGGCGCGCCGATGGTATTATATATATATAGGGATATATATATTATATATAGTATATATATTAATATAGTAAGTATATATATATATTATATATCGTATATATATATATATATTATAATATATATATATATATATATATATACTAATATATATATATATATAATATATTATTATATACTAGTATTATATATATATATATATATATGATATATATAATATGCAATATTTATATATGATATATATATAGTATATAGTATATGATATATATAGTATATTTTATATATATATAGTATATATATATATAATAGATATATATATAGTATTATTATATATATATATGATATATATATATATTATAATAAGTTAAGGTAAAATTCCTTAATGAGTAAACTAAAGGGACATTCCCGGTTTCATATACCCCCTATAGTATGCTATGTAGTACAAAACCGGTCCTGATAAACTTGCTCAAGCTAACCATGCTAGTATACTATATATATATATATAATTATATGATATTATAGATATCTATATTTATATTAATATATTCTATATATATATATCATATATATCTATATATATTATATATATAGTATACTATTATATATATATATATATATATATGGGCGCCGCTATATGGGGGGCACAGGTCAGGGCCATAGGCCCCCCAGATTTTCAACCCTTTCACAAGAATTTTCCCACCCAATGACACTTTTTTTACGATCCCACGGATTAAACGATATAATATAGTATATAGATATATACTATATATATAGCTATATTGATATATATATATATTATATATATATATATACTATTGATATATATATGATATATATAGTATTCCTAGATATTTATATATATAGTAGTAGTTGATATATATCATATATATATGAAACAGGGAGCGGGTAAGGTTGTCGGGAGCGGCAGTAGGAACCGGCGTGCTCGGCCGGGACCGCGACCCTCGTCGCCACCGGCGTGCCCGAACTGACTCTCACCCCTAGTTCCTCCTTGCTGATGATGTGTCAGTATCGAGTTGATACGTCCTGATTGATGCTTGAGTTCGGCTGATATGCTGCCGCAGTGCGACATTATTCCAAGCCTTTTTAGATTAGGTCTATCCCCATCTACTCCATACCATGTCAGCCGTCAATCCATCACTGCACTGACCCCTATGCAGCGTTTCGATGGATGATATCGCGAATCCGTCCAATGCGCACACCGCCATCATAAGTCTACTTCGGCTCGCCCACCCCTCCAATCGGCTTCCGGCGATACTGCACGATCTGTCGCGGCTACCGGCTATCAATGAGTCAGCTCCTCAGGAAACGCGTCATTCCGCTCGCTCCATACTGCTCATGCGGTCCTTAAACTGACGTTAGAATAGGGATTAATGCGTTTGATGCAGTCAGACGCACTCATCGATCCGACGGAAGCGGCGTCTCGTCACCCCTACGCGCAACTGCGATACGGGACCTTCCTCCGCCTGATTGCCCGCCTCGCCGCGAATTAGCCTTGATGCGGACCCAGCGTCATAAAGCGGCCGCGGCGGTCATGCGCGGCACCCGGTTCAGGGGCGGGGCAGCACCAGATGTCCCAGGCGTGACCCGCCACGCTCACGGCCTCCCAGAGGTGGCACGGTGGATGCGGAGGCGGCCGCGCGCCGGGTTGCCAGTCTCGGGGCCCTCCGCGCGGGCGGGCCACACATGAGCTTACGGTGCGGTACCGGCCACATTGCGCGATCTCTCCCTATCTTTTTTATCTTTGAGATACTTTGTTCGGCTGGAAAGTGTGTTAGGGGCAGGGCCATGGCTACTCTGGCCCCCCCTCACGCTGTATTAAATGTTGCAACTTCTCACTGCTATACCCCCATCCTCTACTTCGTTGTTGCGCCCAATCTGAGAATCGTTAGACACGTTGAAAAAATTCAGCATATGTGTGTATTTTTTAAAGACGACAGGGTATAAACTTTAGATGAGATAATAGCTTTTAATATTTGATCTACATTATAAATAGGAATCTGTACAAGATAAGATACTTGCAGACTGTTGGATGAGAAGACAAAGTTTCGCAAAATAGGCATGGGAAGCGGAACGAGGTAACTTGCTTGTTGGCTTAGAAAAGCCCTGAACAACGAGTAGCGGGGAGTGGGTAAAAACATATTGCATAATCTATGGTATTATAATGGACATTAAGTGAATACTGAATATGCGATAAGGGTTTATAATTAATAGGCCTAGGATTGATAAAGTAATTCCACTTGTGACTTGACAAACCACGAACTCATTTAGTGGTAGTTCCAGTAATGTTGATGATAATTCAAGTGGTTATTGTTGGCCATCCTGTTAATGATACTGAAATTTAGTAGTGTGCTGGACTTTCCGGCGAACATCTTCACGAAACGTGACCAAGAGAGAAAATGTCCGGATATTGAAAACTTACATTAATTGGGACACTCAATATTAAGATGGCATTAAAGCTGTTAACTTATTACGAAAGCTAGTACAAACACCAATTACGTACAATTTTAAAGGATGTTTATGAATCTGTCTGGTCTAATGCACAATTCTTTGGCTAAGCGGTATTTAAAAGTATTGAAGGACCGTTTTGTAGATTGTTTGGACTTATTTAAGATCTTCTATTCAAAAAGGTTATATTTGGCCTAATCTTATCGTAAAGACCATTAACTAAGAATATAGGAAGCACATGCATCACGTGCTAAAATCCCATGTAAATTCAGAATGGATAAAGATTCCTCGGGTAGCAGCGATCAAGAATTTACCAACTCGAAATAATATGTAAATTAAGAGTGGTTAGTGTGAGCTTAACAACTGCATTTATTTGCAGAGCACTTATTTTTTCAAAAAAAGTATGGGCAAAAATTGGTCCTATACTTTACATTTATTAATTTTGTTAGCACCCAATGATAATACAGCCAATTGCCGGAGCATTAGCACTGACCAGATACCATGAGCCGCAATTTGTTCCGATTTGCTTAAAGATTCAGGGTAGAACCTGGAGATGTTCTTTGTGGAATATTTGAAATCAAGCGGAGCCAAAGGCCAAATAAAATGTTACATATGACTTCAGAGAGTTATGCAACTCTATATGTCTATCACCTGTGAAATTTGATACTCGCATCAAAAGTTATGACATGAAGTAAACCACACCTTCTGGGAGATATTTCTCATTTTAGCAGACGCAGACAGACCAAACAGAATACAGGGACCGGAACAAGCTATCAATCTGGTGTCGCTTCGTAATAGAGATCATCAATGTACACTTAGAAGTTATAGGCTGATTACTCCTGTCTCTGGAAAACTGAAAGGTGAAGCATGAGCAAGAGCATATACATTGGTCTTACTAACCGAGGATATATACATTTCTACATATAGTAAGCTTGTTGGACTGGATTGATGAGATGCTCCACATGGCTTGGCAAAGAAATGTGCTTATCTCTCTCCTT
>JABUQX010030078.1:0-23106 GCA_015478945.1 Trachelipus rathkii
ACATTGCGGAATGCTGGTACAATCTTTAGTGCGGAACGATTAAAAAAAAAAATTAGTGTTATTTGATAATTATGAGTAGGAAGCCTATTTAGAGACTTTTTATACGTTACTTCGTTAAAATAAATAGCTTTCTAGTAATTTGGTTGTTTTTTTTAACTAGAATATCCAAGGTAGACGCGCACCGATGGCAAAAGGAAGTCCAGGGTCTCTCGCCTTCGGGACTACGGGGTAGACCTATTTCCACCCCCTCCGGGGAGGTCTCCGGAACCCCCGATCTTGGTTAATTTGGGTGTCGCGGGGGTATTCTCCAGCCCCTCTCCTACGGGTATGGAAAACGTCCCCCTGTGTTCCCCTCGGCTCGAGCCACCTAAATTGCCGTGTAATACACTTTACAAATAATATATATCCTATGTCCCCCGCGGCTCGAGCTCCCCCCCCCCAAAAAAAAGCAATTTATATGGTTTTTTTTAGTTTTTTTATTTGTTTATCATTTGCCTAAGCAAAATTTTACAAGGATTCAAAATGTATTCCTTTCCCGTCTGTTAACTATATGTAGTTTTTGAGAAATATGGATTGTGCCTTCTTTCTAGAGGCTGGCCATATAATATATATACAATCAACCAAATTAAATTAATCCTCAATCTATAATGTTTGTTCAACTGACATCTAAATAAGGTTACACCCTTGAAGACGTTTCGTTTTATGTAAAAAGGGAATCACATAATTAAAAGGGCATCATGTAATAAACTCTAATATTTGAAAACAAATATTTGGGAAAACAGGTATACTTCGGAATCTTTATAATCCTCGTACATATAAATTAAAACTTTCAAAATTTTGGTAATTTCACATTCTTTGTGACACTTTTACAAACCTTTTTTAATCTAGTATACAACTAAAATCGTTGCAGCATTGCTAACACGATATAACCATTCTCACAAATTTAGAATATATGCTTCAAATTCATATTTTCAGAAAAAATTGGAACAAAAAATACCGAAACCTCACTAAACACAGTAAAAAAAAAATTTATGTACCTTCAATTCTATATACAGTAGATATTTTGCAAATTTTGTGTTGCCTCCAGGGGTTAAGTCATCTTTATATATATATTATATATTATATATATATTAATATATATAATATATATATATAGTTATATATATATATATATATTATATAATATATATATATAATATAATATGATAAATATATATATCTATATTATATTATAAATATTAATAATATTATATATATATATATGTTTATGAATATAAATTTAGATTCTCGGTATCTTGGTATAATCGATACACATATATAGAAAATCGATATCGATTAATATCGATAGGTCAGAAAGAAACTTAAGTATACCCAGAAAGTCTATTTATGTCATAAAATACTTGTAGCCTGTACTATTTTTTGGGCGGGTAAACGAGTACGCGTTAAAAAAGGTTCTATAATAGACTTCTTCCGCACACACACACATATATAATATATATATAAATCTACTATATATATTATATATATATATAATATAAAATATATATATAATATAGTATAATATATATATATATATATATATATATATATATATAAGGCCTTTAAGTAGTTTTAAACGGAGCTTCCGTTGTATGTTACGTAATAGCTGAAATCGTGACGTCATAACTACTGACGTGGGAGTTTGCGTACGTGATCTAACCTGACGTCAACAATACTGCATATGCTACAGTATGTGGGATATTATCTATAATATATATATATATATCTATACGTATATATCTATGTATTAATATATATTATATATATATAATATATATATATAATTATATATTTTATATATATATAATTAATATAAAATATTATATATCTATATTATTATAATATATATAATATATTTATATTTCTATAAATGGAGCCAATGCTATATTTTTGTTGTTGTCCTTTTTAGATATTTATTTAACTTGTTCATCGATATAACCTTTTTTGCGGGAGGTAAGGGTTCGTTCTTTGAAGGGTTTCCTGGAATAGTGATACAAGAGACCAAGGGGTTGAAAAGACACAAAATGGGTTTTTACATATATAATAAATAAAATGAATAAATATGTGTTTTATTATTCCTAACTACCTATTACCGAATATACGTACTAAAATCCTATAATTAAACCTATTAATAACCTATTACTAAATATAATATATATCAAATGCAGTATACCAATAAAACGTGAAATAAACATTATATAAGGCAATATTTTACAATTATTTATCAATTTAATTAACTTTAAATTTATATTGGACTGATACTTCCTTGAAAAACTGGTGTCAATTCTGGTTTTAATTCCCAGTCAAAGCGTCCTTTTATTCCTCCGGAATGATTCAGTAATTTACAGACCAAACCTTGACTTTTGCCGCAGCAATCAATAAGTTGTATCCTTGATCCTATAAATGGGTACTAAGTCCACGAGTCAGCCGACGAGTCACAGAAGGCCCTGAGGTTCCTGAATTTTCTCTTGCGTAAATGACAATGAATTTTTCCAAAGTAACTCGAACCTGCGTACACCACTTTTGTTCTGTTTTCCAGCCCGTAAACCCAATTTTGGCTCGGCAAACACTCCTTAATGAACCGTCTTTTGATTTGATCTTTTTTTGTTCTTGGAACCTGTCCTCGGTCTTGATCCCTGTAATCAAAAATAACCGAGCATTACATTATTACTAACCCAACTAACGCACCAATAATAATAATTAAACTAATAATAATAATAATAATAATAATAATATAATACTAATAAAATAATAATAATAATAAATAATAATACATAATATATAATATAATATAATAAATAACTAATAATAATAATAATAATAATATAATAATAATAATAATAATATATAAAATCAATAAAATATTAATAATTAATCAATTAATAATAACCCCCCAACTTAATGCACACATAATATTTATCATGAACTCGATAATGTGATAAAACCTAGCACAATTCAGTTATCCAATAATATGTTCGGTACCTAAAAATATATAAGCCTAGCCACCTAAATATATCCCCAATATCGATAATAATCAAATCATTAAGAATACGCAAAATAGCAATACGATATGCACCAAAAAATACTAATAATAATAATAATACTAATCATCAGAATCTGATACTAATAATCTAATACTAATAATTTCTTTTTTTTTTAAAAATAATACTTTTTTCAGTAATCGGATTAATTAAAACTGGTAGGAATTTCAATTAAAATGTGAAGGATTTTCCAATATACCTAAATTTCAACCTTGAACCTTCGTATGTGTTTACTAATACACACACACACACATTATTATCTATACTATATATTAATATTATATATAGATATATATTATATATATATATATATATATAATATATAAATTTATATATAATTATATTATAAATACAATATATATATATATATATAATATTAATATAACTATAGAATTTACTTCCTAAAATATCCGACTATTAGTTTACAAATACGATTATCAATTATAGGTTACTTCACTTCCATGTATCTGTTATTTTACTATTAAATTCCTATATATCGTGATTACCCTAAATATATTTCTCACTGCCCGTCTATCCAATAAATCCTATATATGAATTTACAATACCCTTTTCAAATCCTCACAACTTAAATGATTTTACTAGGTATATAAATTCTAAAGATAAACAATTTTAATATTCTAGTTTCACATATATATCGTGATTACCCTAAATATATTTCTCACTGCCCCCGTCTATCAATAATCCTACTACTAATGAATTTAACAATACCTTCTCAAATCCTCACACTTAAAATGAATTTACTAGGTAAGTACACATAATTACTCAAAAGATACACCTTTCTAATATTTAGTTTCACAAAACGGGTACATAAATGGGTACAAATATGTATTTTCCTGTCTGTCACTTTATTACTTTAAAACCGACATTTAAACACATTTTCTTTCTACAAAAACACTTTTCACTTCATCCCTAGAAATTTTACACCTTTTACTAATATCTTTATTTGGCTTTAATGAGAAACTTTAATAGCATCTATAGAATACTAAATATAAAAACTTTTGATGCTGGAAAGCTTTTAGATAAATTTCTTTAGATCTTAAAATAAAAACGAAAAATATTCAGACTATTTTACCCGGATCCAGGGAGGATTCGAACAATTTTTATGATCCGTTATTCAGATTCGGCCAAATTTATTAGTTCTCCAATAAATTACATATACCTAGTACTATATATGGAGTTTGGGACCTCGATTCCGGAAGTGACGTCACAGTCGAGACAGGGTGGCGAGAGGTAAGTGACGACGTCCACAGAGGTCGGATGTGACAGGTAATAAGGGTGGCTCTGGTCTTAGGGCGAGGGGGACAGCTGATAAAAACAAAAAAAAAAAAAAAAAATTTTTAAATAAAAAAAAAAAATGCGGCTTCGTACTCTTATCGTATGTGATAAGTGGTATAGGGGGAAAATGCCTCGCATGTTTATGATGAAAACTCGAGGAAAGGAACTCATACCATGGTATTACACGCCAACCCCCTTTCATGGTAGTACCCCTCCCCGCTTAAGATACCACCTTTTGTTTGGGAGCTCAGAGATCGAACAAAGTGTGGGCTATCTTAAGTTCGAGATGTTTGCTGAGAGGGATATTGCTACCATCTGGTAAGGTGCGCGGTAGTGTATTTGCGACGTTGTGCGAATACCGTTGCGCTTGAGCCGCTCGGATGAAACCGTATTAGTTTTAGAAACGCAATTCAACATATTGCGTTTTGCCCCGTCGTCCGAGCTTACCCCTTTCATCCATAAGAGCATAATCCATGACGGGTGTCAAAAACAGGGGTTAAACGTCCCAAAAATGAATTCCAGTAGCTACCTTTCCCGAATACGCGCATAGTTCCCATGACACAGTGGATCGGCCATTTATTTGGGTTTTATTCAGAAACCATCGAAGTTAGATCAACAAGCCCAAGTCTCTAGCCAACGGAGGGTGTTGTTAGAGACATCGTCATGCCTGTTCAAGCTTTTGGCTGCATGCGCCTCTTTATATGAGTTCCAACCTGCGTTGTACTCGCGATGCTTTATGGACGCTGACGGCCTCTTAACACCAAAGAGGGCAGGGCCGTTACTCTCAACGGAGAAATATTGTTGTGAAATTGGAGACTCAAGTCATCACTCGTTGTGGGTGCCTGTACGTGTCTTATCGGCCACGCATTCGGCTTGCCATCATTATTTTCATTGGCAGTACCCAATGCTTTTTCCCTGTTAAGCCGACATTTCTCGCCCTTCACCTGAGGGGGAAGTGAGTTAGGGCATGGAGACTGGCGTTTGTTTACTTGTCATATTAGTTTTTTTTTCTGGTTTTTTCTCCTTTTTGTTATATTTGTGTGTTAACTTTTCTTATGTATGATTCGAAGTGTTTTAGTAACGCCGATGTATAAAGTATACAACCTATACAAAGAAAGCGAGGTACCCATTTGATGAATAAAGAGATTGTAAGAGTCGAATAAAGAATTAACGAGTTAAAATTAAATCCTATTTCTACATGTGTATGAGATGTGAAATAATTTCTTTTTAAGTAGAACTTTAGGTTATCCGGAGGGACTTAAAATATTTATTGACAGAAATTATCAGGAATTCCAGCTCTATTTTTTTCTAGATATTATATTTGACTGGAAATACACTTTATAGATAGCAACTTACTATCATTGTATCTTAGACCTAATATATTAGGCAGTTTTTTTTTCTACAGTTCACGCCACCACTCACGGATGCTTGAGCCTTTTCAAGGAGGACAGAAGAGTAAACAAGAATAACCCACCCAATCCCTAGTCGACTTAAACGCAAATCATCAGGTGAGCGCAGGACGGGGCTTTTTAAAGAGAGGAACGATAAATTCGAATTGACAAAAACTGAAGAAGAGCAAGAAGTTTCCACAGAAACAGATGTAGCTGGAAAGAAAGGAGAGACAACAACAACGAACAGTCTTCGCGGCTGTTGTGTCAATACTCTCGCAATATTCAGTGCGAGAGCAAGGCACATGGGGAATACGAGGCGACGCAAAGGGTGCGTGAGAATGTGAAAGGTTAACTCCCCGAGTCATTTGGCCGCTGTCGTTAAGTTACCTTAAAAAAAGAGGGTAGTGCGCCTACGTCAGTCCGCCAAAAAAAGGATGGAGGGGGACTAGAGAGTCAAGGGACGATCTGAGCGAGTTCTTGAAGGAGGTGAACATTTCCTTAATTAGTCTCATTAGCATTTTAGACTCATCAACCCTACTCCAAATCAGAAGGGGTGAGCCGGAAGCCCCCCCCCCCAGACTGTGGAGAACACTGAGCTACAAGGGCGAATAAGTCCTTTATATAACTGGAGGGTGATATTCTGAGAGAAAAAAAATCCCGCAACCGAAAAGAATCTCCCAGCTCCTTTGGTTCGGCCACTAGAACAACCATCTAGTACGTAATGAACGTTTCCCAAGACAAAATTTGTTCGTTTATGTTTTCAGACAAGAATCTTTATGTTTTCAACAGCGTGAGACGTTAAAGCCGTTGCAAGAAAATAGGAAGTGGGAGGTTGACGTTTTGACGAGGATGAGGTAAATGACTTTAAGTTTTCAGATAGATGAATTCTTGACAAGCTTAGGTGACCACACACGGAAATCCCATCCAGATCAGGAAGAATAGAATCGGAAAGCTAAAGACGAGAGAGGCAACTCTAGATGCAAAAGAGGGAGCAGATTTTTAAATAACACAATCAAAATATTGAATTTGGTGTTTTTAGACATTTTATGCGAGAAACAGGAGATAGTAGAAGTACAGCGGAGGTATACATCGCTGTGATTGAAAGTAGGTAATAAATAGTTCGGAGTAAAACAGAAATCCTGAGGGCAAACACCACGATTAACGAGAAAGAGGAAGAGGCTAAAGCGTCCATCAATGTGAAGTGGCTGATATGGAAGCGATCGGAGAAGAAAACTAGACATGAGAAGCAAAAGAAGAAAGAAACCCAAAAGGAAGGGCAGCTTTCGAGATCGCGCCGCGCTGTGCCCCCTACCCGGTTAAAATCTTTGGATTTCATGTTGCAAGCACACCAGCGCAAGACTCCCCTTAAAATCAAAATCGGTAAATAAATTGATAAATCAGTTAATAACTAAACCAGTACCTCCGAAATGTTCGAAAAGGCCATAACTGTGGATGATCTGAAAGAAAGGGAATGAGGATGTGTCCAGATGAACCAGGGAAATGGAGAAGATTAGAAGCGTTTCAAAGACTTTAGACTTTGAATACAAGTGAGAGCTATAGGGCGGATAGTTGGAAGGATCAGGACTGCTACCTTTTTTCGGGGTCGGTCGGATATTGGAACAAAGCGCCTCTCCAGCACTGATGGAAAGTTTTAGCACATTAAGACATAGAGAGTAGAGTTTGAACAAGGGACAGTGCAGCTCAAAGACGCACCATCCCTCAAAAAGACGGGGAGGGAATGCCATGTCCGAGCCACTAGCGCTTGCCTGGCATCATAGATACTCAGGATCTCATGTTAACGGATCATGTGTTTGTGGAATCACAGGGTAAGGACGATTAAGAAACCGGTCCGAGAGGAGAAGGAGTAGGAGGAAGGATTTGTTCAGGGTAAAAAGGGTACAATTAGATGAAAAAATGGTCAAGAAAAGAGATTGCCTTAACGAAGGAGTTACAGAGCGACAAGAAGGAGAATCAGAGGGAGTAAAGGCAGTTTACAAAAGATTATTCAGAGAATGTTTTTGGCAAGGGAGTACCAGAAAAATTTTAATCAGTAGGGACTAACCAAGCAGGGTGCGCACTTTCTCTTTAATGAAAGCGGCGCTTAGTCCTGTTCAAATTAGTAAAGCCTGCAATGATTTCCGGAGCAGAATGAAAATAATTAGTAAGGGGAGTGATGAGGATCGAGAAACGATCGAGGTTTTTCCGATGGCCCGATAGGCAAGATCCCTCTCCTGCAAATCATAGCGCGAGGAACAGCTCTCCATTCAACCATGGATTTGAGGAGAAAAGATATAGTTGAAACGTATGAAAATGAACCTGCTAATCCATCGGCGATTAAGCTCCGTTACCTTTTCCAGCGGTTAGCCGAAGCATCCTTCCGAGTTCATCCAATAGCAGGATTCATTCCAGAGTATTTAGCAAGAAGCAGTTAGCAAGAAAACGACGCAATGCACAATTAGCCTCATTAAAGTGCCATAAAGTTACTGTTTAGGTCTTATGGTGGAGCCTGCTGGACGAAAGTATTAAATGGAAGGAGCTATGAGATGGTGTGATCAGAGTTACCCATAGGAAGGAACGATTGTGCACTCTTTATAAGAGATAGGATTAGGTGAAAATATGTCCGAGCGTTGTTCAGAAGTTAGGTTAGGTCGATTGGGATATGTGTACGCGATTTGTAATTAACTGACCCACGGATGTTGAGAATACTAGAATGTTTCGGCACTCGCCTCCCCGCATACAATTCAGTGTGAATAGGAGACCCCAACCATTCAAGTGTTGTTTATGTTGATATCCCCTAGAAATAGAGGACCTTTGGTGATTTTTGGATGGAAGAAGTAAGACAAAACACATGAGTAGTAAGTAAGAGTATCAAAAAGAGATGTGAAACGCTGTTCCATTAGCGATGGGCCACCAGAGTAGCAGGAAAACACGAAGCATAACTGATACTACGGTTAGGGAGGAAAGATAAGCCAGTAGAGCATCGAAGTTAGGAGAGTCAAGATTCCTCGAGACGGTATACCAGGGAGTGGTTTATGTTACATAGGCACAGACTCCAACTCATCAGTCAGAAATATAGAAAAAGCTAGATTTAGAGATATTTAAGTTTATTATTGAAAAAAAAAACCCTGGCCAGCTGGCGTCTCCAGACAGTAATAAACATTTACGCCTGATGTTGGAGAGGTGGAAATTCCGGCGGAATTCATGGTTAGCAAGTAGGCCGAGCACGTTGGTTAAATCCGAGATGGAAAACACCATGCCTGCCACCCACGCCCAGCATCTACTCTGGCCAGTCATACGAACAGCCACACACACACCGACAAACACCCACAAACTAATATAATAAGTAATTACATAATAGTTAAAACTTTTACACGTTTACGCAATCACAAAACACTCACGGCGGCGACACACATACACCCACACACACACCAAGCTATCTTATACTAACAAGATAACTAAAACTAAGCTACAAGCTCACGCATACAATAAATAACTTAGTGCTAATTCAATATAAAGCAAATAAAACTAGTATAGCAAAATCATGCTTGTATAAATGAACAATTAGCAAACTCAACGAACAGGGACAAAAACAATTAAAAGCAGTGAAAATGAGATGAAACGATCTAAGAAGTAAATTAGTTATGAATACAAACGCAATAAGAATATTGGGGCTGGTCTCTCTATTAAACATAAAAAAGATATTTTATTAAAAATATGACTAGAAAAGGAAACACAATAGATAGGAAACCCTATAATACCTAAAAAGAAGTAGAATTTTTTTTTTTTAAATAAACTTAAGAACTTAGACTTTTGGACAAATAACCTTTTTCTGGACCCTATCATTTGCCGATATTAAACATTAAAACTCCCGCGCAAAAAAATTAAAAAATCCAAATATAAAGCAAAGAACAGCAAAACAGTACCAAAGAATTTTAAAAATAAGTGCTTTAGATCGAGAACCTAAAATAAGGAAAGATCTAAAACCTGAAATTGACATACTAAAGATCACTCGAGATAAAACAATCACAAATCTTCACAAGTGACAACTTAAAAAAGAAACTTTTACTTGCTTAAATACATTTTATTAAAATGATTAGTAAGTGTGTATCTATAAGGGCAACTCAGTCCAAAGTAGAAATATTAGAAAATAGGAGAGATTATATACTGTTATACTATACAGTATTATATACTATATATATAGTATATTACTATATTATATCTATTATAATTATTATCATATATAGTAATATTATATACTGTATATACTCAGCTATATATAGTAATATATATTTATATATGTAATATAGTATTATATTATGTATAAATATATATTATATATAATGATATATATATATATATATATATATATATTTAGTGGATATAGTATATATATATACGTATATATTATATATATTATATATAGCTAATTACTTATATATATTAGTATAATTATATATATAATTATGATATATATATATATAGTAGAGGATATATATATATATCAACGCTGTTGACGGTGTGACAGTTTGACTCGCTGATTCAAAAGAAATGTGCTATTCGGTTGGGGGTGTCGATATCATCACTAATAATAAGTATATTATATTATATAGTATAATATTATACAATATAAAAATTTGATCATACCGGATATATATATATATACTATGATCATTATAGCCTATATAATAATACTATTATGTAAGGAGATAGATATAGAGAGAGAGTGGAGTATATAACATATATATATATATAGTATACTATATATATATATATATACGATATATAGTATAGTATATAATATATAGAAATATATATGATATGATTATAATATATATCTATGATATATATATAGTAATATATATATAGATATATAGTAGATAGCTAGATAATATATATATTATATCAACGATATAGTATATATATAGATATATTAGATTATATTATATAGATATATAGATAGATGTAATATATATAAATATTATATAATATATATATTAAAATATCATATTAAAATAAGTAGTAAAGGAGTGATATTGTGGGCCAAATCTTCAGATTCATATATATATATATATGTTCATTATCACATATATATATATATTTACATATATAATATAAGTGCTATATTATATATATCAACGCTGTTCGCGGTGGGAAGCTTGCTGCTGTCAAACATGCTGCTATTGCGGTTGGGGTTTCGAGTTTCTATTATCCTAAGTAGTAAAGGAGTAGTATTGTGGGCCAAATCATCAGATTCATACTAATATAATGTTCTTTACATCAGATATGGTTTTGTATAATATTACTATCATATTATATATATATAGAAATTTGTATATACATCTAAATATCAGATATATACTGTATTTAATATTTATTTTTATATATGATATTATATGCTAGATAATATAATCAGACTCATAAGTATTTTAATTCTATCTAGTGTACTGAGGAATTTAACATACAGCTTCACAAGGAAAATAAGTAAACAAGTACTTTATTAGCACTTTCTGTTTTTCAAAACTGTAAAGTTAAATACATTTAACAGAGAAGAATTATCGAAATCAGAACCAAGATCGCAAAACTAGTGTTAAAAAAAAGCGACAAATCATGAGCTCATAAATCGTACATTTTTTTCGATAACGTATATTTAAAAAAAAAAAAAAAAAAAAGAGTATTCCCTGCTTTAAAAGCAAACTATGTTAACATTGTAAAATATTCCGATATTTAAACTTGCAGTGTGAAAATTATAAAAACCTTGAATGATAATCATATAATAATAATAAACAAATAAATAAAATGTATACAAGTAGCAACATACTGTCAGATGAATGACATACATAATAATGCCAATAATAGCCATTATATAAACATATCCGGCACACGATAAAAAACTGTCCTGTAAAATAAAAAAGAAATAAAGAAAGAAAACAAAGAAACATAAAAAATTTAATAGTAATTTAAATAAATAAAATAAATATAACATAATAATAATAATAATGACATAATAATAATAATACATAATATAGTAATCTCCAATCAATAGTTAATAATTTAATAATAAGAGAAATAATAATGAAATAGTAATAATAGATAATAATAATTAATAATATAACTAAATGATAATAATAATGAATAAAACATGTTAAACTATAATTCAATAATAATAACAAAAATAACAACAACCACAATGACAACATATAAAAAATATTATTAACAAAATAAAACAATCAAACCTATAATAGTAATAATAATCCAATAATAATAATAATAATAATAATAATAATAATAATGAATAATAATAATTAATAATAATAATAATAATAATAATAATAAATAATATTAATAATAATATAATAATAATAATGATATGAGAAATAATAGAATAATGAATAATAATATCAATATTTAATAATAATAGTAATATATTATTATTATTATTGAGCTTTATATTATTCATTATTATTATTATTATTATTCATTTATTATTATTATGATAATTTTGATAAGTTATTTATTATTGTATTGATTATTATTATTATATATTGTTATTATTCGTATAATGATTATTATTATTATTATTATATTATGATTATGATTATTCTTTATGTATTTATTATTTATTATTATTATGATTCATTATTATTATTATTTATATTATTATTACTTATGTTTTTTTTCATTATAGTTTTTTTTAAGATGGATTTACATTTTAATGTTTTTATTGTTGTAATAATAATAATGTTCATTTTGAAGGAGGAATACTGTTATTATTATATTATTATCATATTTTAAATGTTTTATGGTTATTATCTATTATTATTTATTATACTATTATTATTTATTTTAGATATGATTATTATTATTATTATTTAAATTTATGTATTATTATTATTGATTATTATTATTATTGTGTATTATGATTTTTTTTCTATTATTACTGATTATTATTATTATTATTATTATTTATTATTATTTTATTATTTTATTATTATGAATTTTTATTAATTTGATAATTGATATTTATTTATCATTATATTCTTATTATGTATTATTATGAGATTGATATTTTTATTTTCGTTTTGTATGTTAAAAAGTGTTTTGTGTCTGATCTTTATGTATTTTTGTTTTATGGCATATTATTTAGCATTATTAATTTTTTTGTCTTTGATGTTTTTTGTTTTATGACTCGTGGCTGTTTTAATTACTCATTATTTATATCTTGAATATTAAATGATGAGCATAATGTGTAAATAAGTTGACCACCGTATTATTAAATATAGGATATTTTACAATGTGAATAGTTGCAGTTGCTTTTATAGCAGGAAACTCTTTTTTTTTTTTTTAGAAACTATAGATCTTAATTGGTTGTAAGTTTCTATAGCACCTTTGTCGGTTTTTCTTTTTTAGCTAGGTAAGTGAGGGGCGCGGCGACTTCGGCTTAATTCCTTACAAATTCTCGATAATACACGAAATGCTTGGGAATTTTTCGTTTTTATCTTTCCTTTGGTATTTGTAAAATAGTATTCATATATACTCTAATATATAGAATATATATATATATGATACTATATGATATTATATGATATATATATAGAGTATATATAGTATATTATATATATATATACAGATTATAGTATACTGAATTGATCTATAAGTTATATAGCTATAGTACGATAATACTAGTATATTAATATAAGACCTATGTGAAAGTATTATATCATTTATTATATACGTAGTATTATGAAGAACTGATACTATTATATATATAGTATATATATACTTATATATATTAATAGTAGTAGTAGTAGTAATTGAACTATATATATAACTATATATATATAGTAGATATAGGATAGGAGATAGTATATTATATACAGGTATATATATATATACTCATATATGATTCAATGATATATAAATATATACTCTTTATTATACTTATTATATAATATATATTATAGTAATATATATGATTATATAGTACTATATATATATATTATATAGATATTAATACTATATATTATGTATCATAATAGTATATATATAATAGTATATATATGCCACATTTACGATATATATTATATATACTATTATATTAATATGAGCCTATTAGGTAAATATATACTATAATGATTATTGTCAATTTGTATGGTGAATTAAAATACTTTTTGTGAGTTAACTACTATGTTTCAGTTATTCGATTAATCCACCAACTATCATTTTATTACAATATAGATATATAGTATTATATATATATATATGATTATATCTTATATTATAATATTTAATATATGATATATCATATTATATACTCTATTATAGATTATTACTCTTACTATATATATTCTATTCTCTATAATACTATTTTATACTCATCTCATCCTCTGCTGCTTCCTTATCTTACTTTCATCTTATATACTCTTTTATATAAACTATCTACTCTCTCTTACTCTGTCCTGCCCATATCTTCACATTCTTATTTCATTATTATTACTTTTTTTTCAATATTCTTTTAGTAACTATTATATATATATCGTCATATTACTTATAGATTATTTTTTATACCCTATACTATCATATACCTACTCCCCTTGATATATCTCGTATAGATATATATATAATAGTATATATATTATATAATATAGAGTATATATATTATACTAAATATATATATGATACTATATATAATATACTTAGTATATATATATATATATATATATTATATATATATATTATTATATATATATATATATATATATAGAATGATTAGATATATAGTCATATATATATGATATATATGTATAAATACGATAATATATATAGTATAGATATTATATATATACTATATATTTAGTTATATTATACTATAGTCAATTCCAGGGTCTTACGCCTAAAGAAAAATTTTGAGGGAAATTTTAAACGCAAGAGAATATAAATATCCGTTTAGTTTTTGGGATATACCTATATGAAAAACAAACCATTTAAATGTATTTGAACTTCATATGAAGTATATATATATATAGTACATATATTATTATTATTATTTTATTATGTTGATTAATTATATTATTATTGTATATAAATATATAGATTATATATAGATAATAGTATAGTATAATATAATATAATAGTAAGGTATATAATAGATATAGATATACATGAATGATATATGTTTATACGTATTATAATAATTATATATAGATACTATTATATATTGCTTTTTTTTGGGGGGGGAGCTCGAGCGGGCGGGGGACATAGTAAACTATAGAGCTATATTATTTGTAAGAGTATTACATAAAGCATAGTAGGGGCTCGAGCCGACGGGGACACACAGGTGGAGGACGTATTTCCATACCCCGATAGGGGAGGGCGAGAATTCGCGGCGACAACCCAAATCCAAAGCGGAGGGGAGAAGGCGGTTCGCGGGAGACCTCCCCTTGGGGGGGGGGAGAAATAGTCCAACCCCGTAGTGCCCCGGAAGGCGCAGAGACCCGAACTCGATTGCATTGGTTGCGGGGATATACCTGGGATATCTTTAGTGTTAGAAAAGAAAACAAAACAATTGACTACAAAAGATCTGATTGGTATTTTAACGGGAACGTATAAAAGATTACGCTCGAATTAGGGCTTTTCACACTGAATGAATGTGCATAGATGTTATGTGCAAAGATTATTGTTTTTTGACAGTTATTACTGTACCCAGGGATTCTAAAAGTGTAATCCTAGTTGTTCCCTGATTAGGCTATTGTAGTTTGTTGGGATATGATTTTTTTTATTTAGTTATGCAGTTTGTGATTATTTTATTTTTGTTAAATTTCTGCACTATTTTTTACATTACATTCTTCACATAATATCATGTTTATATTGGATTCTTGGAGGAAGAAAACTTTAATAAAAATTTGTTAATGTGCAGTTGACTTTTTAAAAAATATCGTCAGAGACAGGTTTCATCTACGACTTAAGCTACGCCACGGTATGGCTAGACTAACACTAGCCTAAACTGAACGCACAGTCAATAAATTAAATAATAGTTTAAGAGCTTTAATTAAACAATGCCGATGTGGAGTTTTAAAGAAAAATGCGAAAAGAAATCTTTTTTTATATAATGATAAAAATAATGTTCTAATAGAAGGGGCATTAAATGTATATATCCCTCTCAATAAAGATCCGTTAAAATATTGGGATCTTTACAAGTAAGATCACTGGAAAATCATATATATAGTATATAATATTATATAGATATAATATATATATATATAGTATAATATAATAATTGATAATATATATATTATATATATATATAAGATATATATAAATATATATAAAGATATACTATATATATAATATATAGTTATATATATATATATCAATCAATGCGAGTTGCTGTTTGAAGTTCCGGTGTCAAAAAAAGTGCGTTTGTCCAGCATGTGCGCATGCGTTGCAGTTTTTCCGATTCCATCACTAATATATATAATATATAGATATCTATTAATATATATCAGTATATATACATATATATAGTACATTTGTATATATAAATTTTGATCTATTATATATAGTTATAATATAGATATATATATATATATATTATTATAATATTATAATATATATTATTAGTTATGATCAAATACTTTAGCCGCAATGACAAATGCGGAACGAACTGCAACCGCAACGGGTTGGCATTAGATCTTACACAGCCCACTGCGAACCGTAAACCGGAATTGTCACTGGGTCTTCACAACGGCAATTGCGGATTAGTCGAAAGTTTATCTCTTAAAATTATAGGGAGGAAGTTATCAAAAGTTTGATCGCTCTCTCTCTCTACTCGTCTCTCTCTCTCTCTCTCTCTCCTCTCCTCTCCTCTCTCTCTCTTCTCTCTCTCTCCCTTTATTATTGAACAACAAGGACTCTTTTGTCTTTACTCCTCGAATACCTCTAAGATAAGATAACATACTAGTTCTGATTTTACACTAATTGAAAAATGTATAAATAACCCTATTGGAGATATTTGAAGAGATTACTAAAAGTAAAGCTAAAATTCATTCCTCTATATTCATTAAGTAATTCCTTTACTGCGTCGTCTAAAAACTCATCACCAACCCTAGATTTCAGTGCTCGCTAATAGGAAGAATTAAATCAGCTTTGTTACAAACAATAATTCAGAGTTGACTCGAAAGATAGATATTTGAGAATTTTCTCGTCGCGCAACGTATCTAGATCCTCTGTAGTAAACATGAAGGATCGGGACCCAAGCGGAAGTGACGTCAGTGCTGTGCTGTGCGTACAACATTAACAAACATATACTAACACGCATAAATATTAGGATAAATTGAGGTGTCTTTGCCTAATGTGTGTTTACTGATATAGAGCTCTTTTTTGAGGGGTTCATACCCCGAAATGAGTTTGAGGGTCCCCAAAAGGGTTCCCCTGAAAAAAAGAAGAACAGCACAGAAGAATACGAAAGAAGAGGAAGAAGAAAAAAGAAGGAAGTCTCGGTATGACGTCAAATAAGTGATTGTAAATGTTGGTGCCGACACCGGTTGGAGCTCGAACGAGAGAAGATGTGTGACCGAGATAGCTAAGACATAGTACTTAACACCCTAGAATATAGTGTGTTTACATATGTTTCAGTGACGTGGGTATGAATAAACTAGTTTCATACATCTATAAAGCGGAGTTTAGATCCCCGGAGGGGGCCATTTTGAAAAAAAGAAGCAAGAATTTGCAAAGAAATGCAAAGAGATCTCCAGAATGTCTAAGGGATGATGATGATCAGATAAATCAGATAAAGCGTAAGTCCGCCATTTGGAGAAGGGAACCGAAACCCAAAAAGTTTGGAATAGCTGAAATCGGCATACAGAATTGAGTACATCGAGTTAAAAACTTGCCTTTCGACTTAGTTATTGTGTACTATATCATCAAGCCCGTTTACAGAGATGCATGTAGGTAGAGTTCGAACATTGATTCTACATTTTATTAGCTAAAACCGTTTCATATTAAAGTATTTTGAAAAACCTTTTGTATGAAAAACATTAATTATATTTTAAAAAAAGAAACATTTGCTTTTTAATAAAACAAAGGGGACAAGATTTTAATGACTAAAGCAGAACGGAAGGAGCAGTAACGCCAAAGAGCCTCAAAAGGATTCCACGACACCCTCATGTCCACCCAGTTTACAGCCTTCTTGCTTTACCATATGCTTTCACTGTTTCAATCTACAAAAGCACATTCAGGGAAAATAACTTTTACGAGACTTGAAGAATAAATAATAAATTAATAATACTGATAATGAAATAATAATAATAAATAATAATTAATAGATAATTAATAATAGAATTAATAATTAATTAAATAAGAGTAATAAGTAATACAATAAAAAGAGTTTCAGGAGACACGAAACGAGCCAGGAGAGAGAGATCGAGATGGGAAAGAGATGAAGGAGTCGAGGAGAAGAAGGAGAGAGAGAGAGAGGAGAAGAGAGAGAGAGAGAGAAAGCAATTGATTTTTTATGCGGAGAGAGAAAGAGAGGAACGGAAAGAGAGAAGAGAGAGAGAGATGAGAAGGATGGAGAGAGAGAGAGAGACGAGAGGAGAGAGAGGAGAGAGAGAGAGAGAGAGAGAGAGAGGAGAGAGAGATAGAGAGAGAGAGAATGGACTGGTGCGAGGGAAGGTAGAGAGAGCGAGAGAGTTTTTGGGATGTACTGGTCCAGGATCGTGTTGCATGATGCATACTTTGTTCTCATGATATCTGCTGTTTGTAGGACTCGTGTGAAGAACGAGGAAAAAGGAGAGCATCATCACGAGTTTTATGGTCAAGCTGTACTGGTACTTAACTGTGAACTTGGGTAATGGCTCTGAAGGCAGTATTTTATCCAGCCTATGATGTGACGGCAATGCCCTTCATCAGTTTGAGGTTCGCTCTCAAAAAAAAAAAGAAACAAAAAAAAGGAAAACTTCCTTTCAGTATTCAAGTTATGAGGTTATAATTAAGGCTATGATACAATTTTTTTTTTTTTTTTTTATCAGAATCAAAGAAATTTTCTAGTTTGGTAAGAGTCCAAGATTTAATGAACAGCAAATAAAGAATGAACATTTATGAATAGATTATTATTATTATTTTACTGTCAAATTTATTATTATTTATATTATTATTATTATTCATTATTATTATTTTATATCTTTATTATTATTATTGTTTGTTATTTTTATGTATTGATAGTATTATTTTTTATTCGTACGTCCATGTGTAGAGCCTCGGATATTTCCCTTGTGGATGTCTCTCCTATAATCTAGAATATCGGTTGTGTTTTACCTCTCTCAGGCTGGCGGCATGTTGGGACGTGTAGTGCTCGTGGGCCAAACTAGAACGTTCAAACCCGTGCAATTGGCGGATGTGTCTTTCATTAGATTGAGACGACGTTTCGGCCCCCTGTGGAGGTGTCCTGGCTTCGGGATTGGCGTCTGGGTCATACAGATTTCTGGACCCATGGTTTGTCTCATATTGATCGCAGGGGTATGCCCCCGACCTCGCCCGATTTTTCTCTCCAGATTATAATCTCACAGTCGTGGTGGATCTCTATTGGGGTTGGACGTCTGCAGACTAGCGCATACTCGACCCTGGTACGAAGCGTTCTTCCTGCAGTGTGTGACCTAACCGTATGACCTCTTCAGCACACTTTATTATTGCCAATATTATGCAGATTCGTTGGTACGAGTTTTGTTTCTTCCTTAGGGAACTAGAACATCTTGTATAAAAGTCTACCATCTCAGCCGTTGTTCCATTATCGTTCGATTAGGAATTTCCCTTGTCGTTAGTGTACTACACGGTATAGCCGCATCTTGTGTTTGCTGTGGAGTGCCCGAACATCGACTCAAAATATATTATATTTATATTATTTTATTATATTAATTATTATTATTTATTATCATGTTATTATACAATCTAATTTATGTGAGATATTATTATTATTATTATTATGGTGACTTGAGTAGGAATGAGTCCGTAATATATGGTAAAGTAGTGGCAGAGGAATGTGTGGATTCAGAATTTTAAATTGAACAATTGACTGAAGAAGACAAAGGAGAATCTGATGATAATGTGTATTATAAGATCATGTTATGAGGAGGCTTTGCAACAGGCAGAGTAAGATAGGATTATAGGAAAGACTCTATGGCAGAAGTGTTGAGATATTAATAGTAAAGGTGATGTCAAATGGTGGTAAGGGCATTTGAAATTTGACGCACAAATACAAGAGAGGATGATGTGGGTTGCATAGTTTTAGAGGCAGTTTTTGTAAGAATTGTTAGTTAGAAAATGATTGGTTTTAATATTAATAGCGGAGTTGAGAATGGGACGGGGAGAGTTGTATGGTACCCTTGTTATGTCAATGTTGTATTAGTGGATGCAGCGTGATGAAAGACATTAGCAGCATGAAGGATTGGGCAGAGAGACCCTGTGGAGAATGCGAGAGGGCGTAACCTGAGGTAGCAGAGGGAAAGATAGGTGGTGTAGAACACATGAATGCAAGAAATGTGGGAGGCAGTGAACCTGGAGGATAACCCCTCAGCCTTATTATATACGCTGGTGATTTTGGTAGAGTATACCTTTGGGCGATCTTGAAAAATGAGAGAGAGTAAATTGTAGATATACATTGAGTATGAGTAACGAGTTGGTCATTGTGGAAATGTTGATGAATGACGCGGTGGTTAAGCGTTAGACTCGTAGGAAGTAGTTGATTGGAATCGGAGCCGGGCTGTAGGTACCGAGAGGACAAGTGGAATTGCGTCAGTAACAGGATGTCATGACGAGAAATGTGAGTATGAGAGCAGAGGTCGAGAATAAGTGCATAATAGGAGTGAATAGGAAGGGGATATTTGTAGACGTAGGGTTTGTATGGTTGCTGTATACGACTTAGTCGCCTTCAATCGATAATTGATAATAACAATGAAAGTGTTCATGATGCATGGTAGCACTCTTAGTGTGGATTTTTGACTGCGACGAGTTCGGCACCAATGGTTATTTAGGCGGGTAGGGGTGGGGTAAGGCTGAGGCCTTGTCTATTGACATTGTATGTGTATATGATATTATACTTCATCTTTTTTGAGTGACATTCACGACTGATTTACCCCAGTTCTTGGGGTATAAAAGAGAGAAGATCGATATATTATTATTTATTATGATTATTATTATTACTTATAATTAATATTTATATATTATTAGGTATATAGTTTATTTTTATTATGTATAATTGATGTATAATATTAGATCAAATTCGAACACTCTTATTAATATGACTCTCCGCTATTCTAACCTTTATAAATATAATTATTATTAAATATGATTAATTGATTATATATTATATTATTATTATTATTATTAATTAATATGAATAATATATTAATCTATTACTTTGATTATATATTAATGATATTAGAGAGAATATAATTATTTATAATTAATTTTTAATTATCTGATTTATTATATATTATTTTATTTTATGTCTTCCCATTGTAATTAATTGATTCATTTCTTTCATTTCTTTCTGAGTCGCGTGACTCGAATACTGACTCAACTTCGCTTTAAGGTGCGTGTCAACGCATCCTATGATAAAGCCACGATAGAAGAATATGACAAAGTTCGAAAAGATTAGATACCCAGGCCCTTAACCGCCCTCTGTACTATTAGAATTATGTGAGACTTACTCGTCACAGACAGAAAAATATTTCCACTAGTATGCTTATGGGCCCGCGACAGACCCTTCACTATAGGTGAAATCGTCCAATTGACAAGGGTTCATCCTTGCCAGTTGGGACCACACCATAACCTCCGTACAAAAACCCCGGCTATTCACATTCCTATTATTGCACCTTTATGCTCGATCTCTGCCAAACTCACAATTTCTCTCCTTCAGCTTTACTGATTCACTGACTCAATCCACTTTTTCTCGGTCTTCCCAGCGGTCGGTTCTCAAACCACTCTCCGCCACTCGAACGCTTAACCAACCGACTTATTATCCTCGTCCTCTCCACATGACCAAACCAATGTCAACAACTTTCATTATTATTCTCTATTTACCCTTTCTCACACCACCAGTCTCATAATACGTCATTCCTCAATTATTATCAATTCTTCTCACATACTAGGTATGCCCTAAGATTGTCATATACTGAAACACTTGAAGCTGGTATGATCATAAAGAACTAACTTTATTCCAGATGCCATTAGTCTCCGCTACTAGATATTCAATAATTACATTTAGGTAACTAACTAATCGTCAGTATAGACCTCACTAGCGTGTTACTCCAGCTAGTTAGTTCTCCTTTACTTCACCAACGGACTTTGATATGTACACCAGCAACCTTTACTATGCCTTTCAAAACTTTCTTACTACACTCTTATGATCATCCGTTCCCTTCGATCCAATCACAATCACCCATATATTTAAACATTCAGACACTTGTTTCACTGGACCTCGACCATCTTAACATAAACTTCACACGGAAGGAACTTGGCATCACTCACAACCATACACTTTACTCTTATCTACGATTTATTTTACTTTCAACCTCTTTTACGACCCTGCAAAATTCTATATAGATCTTACCAATCCTCTTCAAACTCCTCTTCAAGAATATCACCACACAAAAATCAAATCATCCGATATAAAATATATGTAGGGGCACCCTGCCACTCATCTCTAATTTATGCATCCATCGAATACCTACGTAAGAACCAATTCTCTGACCACAGCCCAAGCCTCTTAATTCTTTCATAAGTACCTGCAGTCTGTTATAACCTAAAAATAATGGAGAGTACAGGAATAAACAAGGAGACACTAACACAAACTGCCTTCTCACTTCCTGCTGATTATTAACTTGATACCAATACACTTTTGAACACCATTTATTTTTACTCACACGCACTCACTTAATTCATTCAACATACTTTTTGATTCCAGTTCAGAGCCTACCACCACCACATAATCCCTTACACCTAGCCATGTATGGTGTCTCTCATGTTCCCTATATACGCCTTGCAAAATCATAAACAGCTTAAATGCAATTAATTTATTGCATCTTTCTCGCCGATCAGTTTCTCATCTTTGTTTCAAATGTAATAATTTGATCTGTCATTATCAGTGCTTACACTTCCTAACGCAACGACTTGTGGAGATGTTCGACCAATCGATCGTTCAAGTCACTCGACGCACGTCTTTTCGTACCAAAATACCGGGCATATATCATTCCCGTACAATACTCAAATAAACTAAATTCCCCTATATAATTCTGTACGATTATTCGCCGTTTATCTCCCTTATCCTTGGTATGATGAAATGAGGC
>JABUQX010030080.1:0-10000 GCA_015478945.1 Trachelipus rathkii
ACAATTTATTTATGTAGAGGAAACTAGGTGATTGTAGCTTAGGTCTACTTATTATGGATAAAAAGTAGGATATTTCTAAATAGTGTAGGGAATTTGTAGCTATATTGAAATAGAGCATGTCTAAATATGATTATATATGTTTATGTTATAGGCGTACTATTATTTATATATATAAATAAATAATTGATATTTTATATATATATATATTAATATTATATATTATATATATATTATTACTGATATTTAGTTTAGTAATATCGGTCTCAGAGTTGTTTAATATATTATTATAATATTATCGATATATGTATAAAAAGACCTGCATAATCTAAGTATCGAGTAATAATATACGTACAAACTATGTATTCGAATTATGTATTTTTAAAATCGAAAACTGCAGATTGTAATGTGTAGGAAAATATAACATAATTAAAATAGAATATATTTAAAAAGCGTTGTATTAATATTATAGATTTATATTATATATCAATATAACATACCGGAACTAGTTCGATATCTACTTTCATTTGCGTTCAATTTTTGTTGACTTTTTAAAAGTTGTTTTAGCTACTTGAATCTACTTTGAACTTTGAATATCTGAACGTTATAAATGAATCTGACTGGTCCTAATGCTTATACACTTAATTATTATTTTTGTATTTTGTATATAAGAGTTATTGGTTATAGTAGTATTTGTCTACTACATTCCTACTTGTAATGTTTTATGTATTTTACTTTCATTTAAACAACTGTCATAGTACTTGTTAACTAGATATTAGGCTAAAAAAAAAAAAAAAAAAAATAAAAAAAAAAAAAAAATCTAAGTAGTAATTAATTTAATTTAATTAGTGTATTATTATTATTTTTTTTTTTGCTAAAGCAACTTTTAAAAGGTCAACAAATATGACACGCATAGAAAGTTACACAGAAATGGCTCCGGTGAGTAAAAATTAAGTAATAATAAATTATTTTGCAAGTTAAGTAATAATATAAGAATTCGAAAATTTAGAAAAAGGAGAGTGTGTGTGTGAAAGATAAATTAGCTTAATGAATGTTTATTTGTGAAAATAGATTGCGATAAAGAGAAAGGATGTTAATTTAGTTTGTTATTCACCACGCACGAATTATACTACTGCATTACTCTCACGGATCATTTCAGTTTGATTTTATGAAACTTAGATATTATGATATATTAGCGGGTTTACTCTATACAGTACTTGCGTGAGTTTTAAGCTGGTAATTCTATCTTAACTATTTATTTGTGAAATAGCACATATATTTATGTAATATTTATATACAGACTTAAGTATGACATATTCACACTATTTTATAATGAGTTATATGATATACAATATATAAAATAACCTTTGTACGCAATTTTCGTGAGTGTGTTTGTGAGGATGGTATTTGAAACATGACCGGATGCTGGGGGACTCTAACTATTCATATTTGTAATAGTTTACTGTAGATGAGGGTTTTTAGCGGTGTATTAAAAATCGTCTTAAGTGGATGGGGGCATTAAATTTTAGGTGCTTTTTAGCGGTGCGAATAACTTTTCATTATTATATCTACTCTAATCTTATTATCTCACATAGTATATTAATATAAATGTATATATGTATGATATTATATATTGATTGTAATGTGTGTTTAAGCATTAATTAAAAGGCCTTTTTAGGTAAATCTTTTATGATACATATATTTTTTCTATAAATAAATGCATATTCGATTATATTATGATATATGGCTGTGAGAGGATGTAAGATGTAAGTTAGTAATATATATATATACGGTTACATACATGCTGATAGTGACATAGTTTATGTACACAGAAGGTATAATATACTTAATATAGTTAAGGTATTATATATATGATATACAATACATATATAATATATATTATAAATAATATTAGTATATAGGTATATATATGGATATATAGTTTTTAAGCAATAGCGGTAAGAGTTGTAATAAAAGTAATAGTTTTCTTATTTCTAAATAAATAGTCACCAAATATAGATTATTATAATATATAATAGTCACCTAACTATATGTGTATAATGCATATGTATAATAATCGGACGCTATACTATTTAAGTATAATAAGTATATAGAGAGTAGTCTCTATTATGGGCAGCGATAATAAGAATTATATATGATAAGTAGTATGTATAGAGGCTAATCGCTAGAATTAAGTCATGTTGAATATATAATAGTATATAATATTAGTCTACAACTATAAACTATATATATATATATATTGATATTATATAGTAATATATATATATATATTGTCAAACAGGCCTATTTCTCCATTTTTAGGGTATTTGTTCCTCTTTTCTCTACAATTGAAAATTTTAATAGAAATAAGTTCACATGCTAGCTTCTCCTCGTTTACGAATATTTACTTTTATGTAACATTTCGACACTTAATTAACCATATATAGAAGTGAACCTTTCCTTCATAATTTAAATGGTTTAAATATGTGAATTTTGTATGAAATAGCCTATATGGCAACCTGAACAAAAAGCAGATAACACAATTCTTGGTCAGGTTGCTTTAAGAAGGTTAAGAATAACGAAATGAACGAACATAAAAGACTCCGAAATGCTTTTTTATTGTTCACTCTCGGCTATAGGGTATTTGCTTGCTGTTAAGTTTTCGCAAGCTTTTATAGTTTTTCGCCTCATAATTTATATAGTATAATATATAATAACTAGTATGATACTTATATATAATATATATAATATAGTCAAAAAAATGCACAGTATGTTAATATATAAACATAAATATTATATATATAGTATATATACATATTTACATTATTTTTTATATAATGTTTGTATATATATATAGTAAGTATATATATATATTATTTATAATATTACTATTATATATAATATAGCTATAACCTAGTATATATATATTATATATATAGTATATTATATTATATATAATTTATATATATATATATATACTATATATAGATATATAATATATAAGGTATATATATAGTATAATTATATATATACTATATATATATTATCAGTTTATATAGTATATATATATGATGTAACCACATTTTAAATATTTTTTATATAATTTTTGTAATTTTTTATATATATACACTATATATATATATATATTTATATATATAATATATATATTACTATAGTAGAATATAGTTTGTATATAACTGAAAATGTAAATGATATATAGTCAAATAGTATATTATATATAATATTCCTTTCTTTTTTATAGAACTTTTTCATTGTTTAATAAGATCCCTGGCAAAGACGTTAAGAAAGCTCTGGAGAACCTCAAGATATTTAATGCGGATTATATTTGGTATTACAATAATAATATATTGCATAATAATGAGGCCTGACTGAGAATACCTTGCAGAATGCCTATAGAAGTTTTTCGTACAACCTAAGATGTTCTTCGGAGCAAGAAATTTCTTGCAAGGGTAAGTAGAACACATGCCATAGAAATGTCCACCTCTTCCAAAGGGGTTTCATGGTAAATTTTGTAAGCCATTTGATTAAACAAGGGGGGGGGGGTGGTAATTGAAGTACTGGGTAATGTTTTCTTCTTTCTTTGATTGTGGTAAAATTTAATTTGTAATATAAAACGAAGTAAATGAAGTACGTGTTATTTATTCCTTTATATATATAGTAATAATATATATAGTATATATTATAAGTACTATATATAATATATATAATTATTATATATATATATAATCGTATAGTATATATAGATATATATATATATAATATATATAATATATATATATATATATATATACTATATATATATAGTATATATATATATATATAAATTTTCTTGCTAAATGAATATGTTTGAGCTTTTTTCAATACGAATTATTGATCCTTACTTAAATCAACATTAATTTACGAAAAAATAAATATAATCATTTTACACTGTAAAATACTTGTTTTTTTTGTTTGTTTTTTTTTTTTTTTTTTTTTTTTTTTTTTTTTTTTTTTTTTTTGGCGTAATTTGAAACTACTGCTGTCGTTCGAATATATATAAAAAATAGATAAAATAAAAACTCAAAATAAAATTACAACTTGAAATTCCAATTGACTCACAAAAGAGTATTTGAAAAAAAGTGCGGATTATATTAAAAAAAAAATTCTCCTTGAAATAGCTTTATTGTAAAATAACGAATTTGACGCTTACGACATTTTGCCCTTCAAGAGAAGTATATATATAATAATATAGATAGTATATATATATCTATATATATATTTATTATGAGGTGTATATTATATATGGGTATAATTATACTCACTATAGTATACTATTATATATAGTATGTATATCTATAATTTTATATATATATTATATATATATATATATATATAGTAAAATTTTTAGAATGTTCGTAGACGCAATTGTAATTATTTATTTAATAGTCTCTAATTATTTTAACTTATGTGTTATAATTATCACCGCAGCGCAAAAAAAGACGAAAAGGCAATAAGTCTTTCTATTCAAATTATAAAAGTACGTTTTGTTATGGTAAAAGTGGACATAAACACAAACACACATTGTACTGTATAATGATGTCATGAATATCAGCGTCTACATATGTGGAGAATCAGCAAAACGTAGTAAAGTTCAGCATGTGTGGATGTTATATTTTATATCACTATTCTCCAGAAATTCTCAATAAAACGTTTTGAGACATTTCAATACAGAAGAAGACTTGTTACGCGTAGAAAAGTAGCTCCATCAATTTATTTTCTCAAAAGGAAAACATTGAATAAATTAGGGTAATTGTGGACCTAAGCGAAGTATAAAAACATTTTTTTAAAACGATAATAATCGATGTTTCGATAGACCTCCAATGCAACTCTGCCACATAAAAAAATTTCTTTTCGCGACTTTTTTATTTTTTTTAGGTTACGATTCGGTTTAGGACCCAATAAGTTCAGATTTTAATCAGTTTTGTTAAGTATACACAGTAAATCTGTGTCTACTTAACAAATCTCATCACAACCTTACCGAGTTTTCGGACCTAAACCAAATACGTTAGATAGCAACGCTGTTTTCGTCATCATGCATGGGTAGGATATATATATATATATTATATATATATATAGTAAGACTATAATATATATATATAGTATAATATATATATAATATAATATACCTATGATATATTAATATATATATATATAGTATATATATTATAGATATATTAATATAAGTAGTATAGTTATCAGCTATATAATAGTTATATAGTTAGTATATATTATGATATATATATATATATATATCTTAAAAAATAATTTTTTTCGTCATACTACGATTAGCTCCACAAACACCTAAATTGTTGTAATATATTTGCCACTTGCCCAACGATTCGCTGGAACAATTTTTGCAATAATACAGAACATAGTAAAAGAAAATATTACCTTAATAATTCGGTAATCCGCATTGAGACAGTCGTCAACAACTTCTGTAATATCATCTAATGGAGGAGGGCATTCTTCATCGCCATCACAATGCCTCTTAGGGTAGATCTCCTTCCATCTTCTGTAGTCTTTCAAAAATTCGGTTGACACTTCACAATGAAAAAGTTGACGAATCATCGCAAATTTAATTGGTTCAGGAATGTTCATACCCAAATCATTTTTACTGTCATTAATAAGCATATGTATCGGTTCGTAGGAATAGAAAGTTTTGGGGGCTTTCGAAATCAACTGACCCAGCCAAGAACTTCCACTCCTCCAAAACGTCACTATTAGAATCAACTGAGGTTCCCTCACTGTAGGATTTAATTTTTCCTCCTTGTAAACATTCTGCCGACGGTAAAATGTCATCGGGAACTGAGAGTCATCCTCAGAGACAACATAATCTGAAAGAAAATATGGTCTCATATTAAGATCAATAAGGAAATATTTTTACAATCATTAATGTTATATATTATTAATTATTAATTATTAATTATTATTATTATTATTATTATTATTATTATTATTATTATTATTATTATTATTATTATTATTATTATTATTATTATTATTATTATTATTATTATTATTATTATATCCAAGTTTAATATTTTAAATACTGAATTTGAGCTCTCATTTTGTTTCTTTGTTTCCATATAGTTGTTAACAAATGGATAAAGAAAGGATAGGAGAGGTTTTGAGTGTGTGAAACCCCCAAAATCTTAAGCTACGCCATATATATATATATATATATATATATATATATATATATATATTAAGTATATATATATATATATATATTATATATAATATATAATCTATATATATATATATATTAATATATATATATATTTTATAGTATATATATAAGTATATTATATATAATATTATGGTAGACATTGAGAGGGAGATAAGGAATGATTTGAAGGAGAGATTGGCTGATAGATTTTCTGTCTGAGGAAGGGTTGAAAACTGCATGAGATCGGTTTTTTCCAACGACGGGACCACATTAAAATCACAAGTATAGATGGACAAACATCAACGGGGAATTTGTCAAGATACTATATAGACTAATATAATGATCGTCTGATTAGTACGATAATAGAGGGAATGTTATCTTAAACCTGGAAGTAACATGGATTCGGATCATGATTGTGGTGACACGGACCTTGAGGTGAAGGGCAGAAAAGTTACAGAAGTAAAGAAAAGAGAAATGTGATTAAAGTGGAATCACTGAAGGAGTGTGACAAGAAAAGGGAACATATTGGAAAAATAAGTGAAGACTTAGAACAATTAGAAGGAGTAGGAGAGAGATGGGGTAGATAAAAGAAATGGTAAGAAGGGTAGCAGAGGAGATCCTAAGGAAAAAGATGGGTAGGAGGAACTGAAGAAAAGACACACAATGAGTGGTGGACTGAAGAGGTGAAGGAGGAGAATAAAAAGAGGAAAACGTATTGGATGAGTACGGTGGCCTTGAAAAATAGAACTGTAAAACAAGGGCTGCGGTTGCGTGTAGGCAAGAAAGTGATGTGCAGAGAGGAGTGAAAAGAGATGAGTAAAAGAAGAGGTTGCAAAGAGAGAGGGGAAATAAATGATGGAAAATGGGAGGCCAGAAAGGAAGAAGATTTTAGACTGGCCAAAAACATATAAGAGGATCAAAGAGGAAAAGTGTGCAGCATCAAGGATAAGCAAGGAGAAGTTTTGGTGAAATCATAGAACAAGCAGGAATGGACGGAGCACTTCAGTGAACTTCTAAATGTGAATGAACAGGGGGAGGAGGAGGGAGAAGAGATGGTAGAGGGAGAGGAAAATGAGGATGGGGAGAAGATAACTATGGAAAAATTAGAGGTGGCTCTGAAAGCGATGAAGAACGGTAAGGCACCAGGTGAAGATGGGATACCCATAGAATTTAATAAAACGAGGGAGGAGAAGAAAAAATGAAAAAGAAGAAATTTTGAACTGTTTAATAGGTGGGTTGGAACGAGAGTGAAGTACCAGAATGATGGGGAAAGTCAATTATAGAGCCAATATATAAGGGAAAAGGAGACTGTAAAAACTACAGGGGAATTTCCTTGTTGAACTATCTGGTAAAAACATATGAGAGAATTTTAGAGAAAAGGTTGAGAATGTAGTAGAACCAAGGCTGGGGGAAGAGCAGCACGGATATAGAAAGAACAGAAGCACGACGGATCTCTGTTCGCGTCTGAGAATTAACGTTGGAAAAGGTATGGGAATTCAACAAACGAGCATATAATTTGAAGAAAGCTTTCGATTCAGTGCCTAGAGAGAGACTATGGAGAGTGTTGGAGAGAGAATATGCAGTGGATAGTAGAAAGTTGATAGGAGCTCTGGAGAGTTTGTACAGGAATAGTAAATGTAATGCAAGAACATAATTTGAGAATAAGGAATGGTTCGAGGTGAGAACAGGGGTTAACAAGGAAGCGTGCTGTCACCAATTTTGTTTGTATCGTATCTGGATGTAGTGATAAAGAAGGTGAGAGAAGATATCGGAGATTTGGTGATATTTTGGCTTATGCGGATGACTTGGAGTGCTGGAGCGAAGAGGGAGACAGGTTGAGAGAGGTAGTGATATGTTTTACCAACAGGCTGAGAGAGGACGGCTTGACTATAAACACAGAAAAGACGGAGATCATGGTGGTCAGTAGAGAAGAAGGAGGGAGAGATTTGAGAATAGAGGTGAAGGGGACTGAGATAGAGATGGTGCAGAAATGTAAGTATTTGGGTGGAGTATTTGGAAGAGAGGGAGGAAATGTACAAGAGATCAACAAGTAGGGATAGCTCATTAGGGGGAGCAGTAGAGCAGTGTGATCCAATGAAAAGATAGAGCAAATGAGTGTGGAGGTGAAAAGGTTGATATTTGAAGGTGTTTTGACACCGATTTTACTATATGGAGCAGAGACATAGAAAGAAAAAAACAAGAAAAATACAGTCGGCGGAGATGTACGATTTGAGAGCGATAATGGGAAAGACTAGAAGAGAGACAGAAACGAAAGAATAAGAGAGGAGGTTGGAGTGAGAAGGCTATAACAGTTGATAAGGATGTGATGCTGCAAGACTGAAGTGGTGGGGACATCTGGGAGGGGAATGCAAAAGGAATAGTGGCCAAGAAGAGATGGGAGTGGAGACCGGAGGAAACGAGATCAAAGGAAGACCTAGGAAGAGATGGGAAAGCTCGGTGGAGGACTCATTGAGAAGACATGGAATGCAGTCGATGCAGGAGCTGAGGGAAGATGGAGTTTATTTGAAAGATAGAGGAAGATTCCGAAGAGTGCTGGCCCTGCTGACAGGGTCTTGACCCTTCCTGGAAGCGGTTGTAAAGTAAATATTTTATATAATATATATTATAGTATATATATATATATTATATATATATATATATATACTCCTCAGCTATAATACTACTATATATATATTAATATAGTATAATATATATATACGTATATATAACTATATATAATATATATATAGTATAATATATATATATATTATAGTCATAATATGACTCAGAGATGGCGCGTCTACATAATTTTTTGGAGGTGAGCCTTATGCGCGCTATGCCGTCGGAACCGTAGTGGCGCCTAGCGCCTTTATGCGCCTATATTTTTGTTACATCAATGCGCCTATGCGCCTGCGACTTTTCGCCGGCCGGTTGCTGTTTGCTAAATTTATTTGCAAAGTAAACTTTAGTGCGATAATAAAAGCATGCGTTTATAAGGAAGAAAAACAACATTAATTTTTTTGGTAATTAAGGAACACCCGTAAAAACTAATATCTACAAACAGTCCACTACTCCTCCATGTCGCTTGGTGGTCCATGTTTTACCCCAACGAGGTCCAGCACGAGCGGCTGAGGCAAAAAGTTGCAATTGTTCTAAGAGCGCCACTCATAGGTATGGCTGCACTACATATTATGTTGTAGTTAAGAACTATGACTAGTCTTTATGATATATTGATGATGTATGTATATATGTTACTAGTAACATTGGTATAACTATAGATTACTATTTATCTAAAAATACTACTCTAATACTAAGTATATATATATATATATATATATATATATATATATATATATTATATATATTATTATATAATTGTAATTAAAAATATATTACTTATATATATATAAATGTTGTTTTACACTGGTTTTAGAATGATACAAGTTAGCCATGCTTTTAAGTTCTAACTTTTAAGGGTAAAAAAAATTGCTTTGTCTTGTTCATTCAGGCGCGGAGAATTGGGCTGTGCGCCTAGGCTTAAGTCCGCCTTTTTAAAAAATTGTTTGCGCCTATGCGCCTAACGAATTGAATAGTGCGTCATATGACGTCAACCCAGCTCCTGATACTATATATGATATATAATGTATATATATATAGTATATATGATTATATTTAGTCTGAGAATAGTATAAGATATACTATAGTAGTATATGATATAGATTAATATAACTATATAATAGTAGTATATATTATATATATTATATAGTATATATA
>JABUQX010030080.1:20000-30000 GCA_015478945.1 Trachelipus rathkii
CTGTCCCTGGTGCTCGTAAGGAATAAATACTCACTGTAGGATTGTCAAAGGAATTTCCCGATCAAGGAAACTAACTTTCGGACCAATTTGGATAAGTTGCTAAGGAGCGTATCGTTCCGTAAATTGCATAAAATTCTGACAATAAATTGTATTATGAATATTTTCCGGAAAATTTAATATTGTATATAAATAAAGAATATTTGGGGATATATATATTTTCTAGTAATAGTATAATAGGTTATTACGGTATATTTTTGGTAATAGGGATATAATAGGATTAAATATACGTATGATGGTAATAGCGTACACTAGGATTGACATAAAGCTATAATGAGGTATTTCTTTTATTATATCAAAAATTGCATCTCTTTTGTGTTACTTGAATCCTTTTCTTTCTCATTTAGTGTTGTCAGGAATAAGCCTTCTCCAAAGAGAATCCTGGGACCTCGCGTAAAGGCTCTAAATAAATAAAACAAGCAATATCAATTAACAGAAGAACAGACGTTAACAAATGGTGGCTCGTTAGACTTTGGAAGAAGGATTTAAAAAAAAAAAGAGAAAAAAAAAAAAAGAAGAAATAGCACGGATATAAAATAAATAAAGGAGAAAGAAAAAAAAAAAAGGACAACAAGATTTAAGGGATATAAAAAAAATAAAAAGAGGTGTAAGTCGAGGGAACAAAAGAGATTATTTTTTTTTTTTTTATTTTTTTTTTTTTTTTTTTTTTGCCACATTTGAATTTGATATTTTGGAAAATTTTTTTTTTTTTTTTTTTTTGCTAACCATATTTCTTTCCCTCGTGTTCTTGTTTCCGTATTTAGGAATAAGTACGAAGCAGAGAGAGAGATTTTTTTTTTGAAGAAAAAATAAAGGAAGAAGGAAAAGAAGCATAATTTATCTCATTTTTTTTTGCTTTGTTTTTTGAAGAAGGAAGGATATAAAATAATTCTGAGTCCATCAAGGAATTGATAATATAAATTGGTTGAGTTTTTCTTTTTTTTAGAGAAAAAATAATATTGAGTTAAACTTTTTTCTCCTTTTGTGGATATTTTATATATATATATAAATATATATATATATATATATATATATATAGGGTATATTTTTTGTAGGGTATATATATTTTTTTATTATATATATATATATATATATATATATATATATATATATATATATATATATATATATATATATATATATTTTTTTTGTAGGGTATATATATTTTTTTTTCGACTTTGTTTTTCTTATGAGTGGGAAGGAAATGGACAAGGCTGGTAAGTCAATCCCTGAAGGAACTGAAGAGCCTAGGGAAGATCAAAGTGCAGTAGGGTGTCTAAGAAAATTCCAAGATGCCATAGTGAAGGAGGAAAATTTGGATGTGGGCAAAATGCTGTCAGTATTGAAAGAAGTGGTCCAAGTTTTGGAAACCAGACAAGGAGATGAAGGAGGTCAAAAGAAAGACGTAGTAGAAGTTGCTGTTGTAGATAGTCGTAGAGAGGCTGCCATAGCAGAACAGAAAAATCGGGTTAGAATAGAAGAACAGGCTTATCAAAAATGGAAATTACAACAAGAACAGAGTATTCGGAAGAAGGGAGTGCTGAAAAAGAAGGCAAAGTATTATACTGATGAGGAGAGTGGCTATGATAGGGAAATGAGTGACCCATTTGAGGACGAAACCGACTCTGACAAAACTAAAGGTAAAAAGAAAATTAAGAAGAGGAGAAACAGGAAAAGGAGGACAGACAGGAAGTACACAGTGGAAAATAGTTCAACAGAAGAACAAGAATCAGAAGCCGAAAGTGAGCCAGACAAGGGAGGAAAAAAGTGGTTGAAGAAACTTGTAGAACTAGAGGAATCAGGAGTGGAACATCAGAAAGCAGTCAGCAGGATTTTTATTATATTAGCAGGAGAAATGATAGAAGTTATGAAATCATTTAGTAGGGCTAATGTAAAGGCGGTAAAACCCCTAAAGTATGGTAAAGAAAAAGTGCAGAAATTTGATGCCTTTCTAGAAGATTTCGAAAGGTATGCAAAGGAACAATTAGGAAAGGACAAGAACCGTTGGGTAGTAGAGCTAAGAAATTTTTTGGAGGGCCCAGTTTTGAGAACTTATTATAGTATTTATAGGGCTAAAATAAATTATAATACCATTATAGCCAGGTTAAAGAGTTGGTGCAAGGAAGAAAAAGAGAGCGAACAAATAGATTTGCAGAAGGAGTTCTGGAGAATGGAGATGAGGAAACATGAAAAGTTAGCAGAATTTGCACTCAGGGTGCAAACCACATATGAAGCAGCTACCAAAGAAGAGGATAGGGACAAGCAAGTGTTAAAAAAACAATTTTTGAATTGCTTGCCAAAAGGAATAGCTAGGAGATTCAAAATAAGAATGGGAGGTGAAAAAGAAAGTGTTAAGGTCCGCTGGAAGGACATATTGAACTGGGCATTGGATGAGGATAAACTGAATGATAATGAGGAGGAGTCGAGGGACGAGGCAATCCCAATATGGGCAACCCTACAAAATGAGGGAGATGAAAGGAAAACATATGCAGATAAAGTGCGATATGGTAAACCAGTGGTGTACCAGCGAGATTTAGGTACAAGAAGAACAAATAGAGGATCATATGAAAATGAGAGGCCAAAGTGTTATTGTAACAAAATAGGACATATGAAACGAGATTGTTGGAGGTTCAGAGGATGGTGCTTAAGATGCGGTAGTGATGAGCATCAGACAAGGGAGTGTGGTTCTCGAAGCAACTACAGACAGCAGGAGAGACAGGACACAAGTAGACAAGAGCAGGAGGAAGGAAGACCCTTTGAAAGGAGATGTTTCTTGTGTGAGGAAACAGGACACTGGAGAGACACTTGTCCCTTAAGAGGAGAGATAGAGGAATGGAAAAAGAAGAGGAAGACACAACGAGTTTCGGGAAACGAATCCGCTCCGTCCATACTGCCGGGAACAAGTCGGAGCGACCCACAGAAGCCATAATGAGTTTGTCAGGAGCCAGCCCGGTAAATCAAGGTTGTGTGGTGTTGGACCCAGAAGCCAAAGAATTTGTAAGTGAACAGGCTGAAGATACTACAACCGAGTTGCCACAAAGGATACCTAAGATAAAGGATAAAGGGTTGGGCATAACAAACACAACGACAGGAGTGTACCACGCAGAAGGAAGAAGCCAAGATCAAGGTAGGCAAGGTCTTAATATAACACCATTGTTGAGATTTATGATAAAATTGAATAATATTAATATGAATGCTATAATAGACAGTGGTGCTCAATATTGCCTGATTGAAGAAGCACAAATTAGGAGGATTACCAACCCTAAATTAACAAAAAGGACGATGAAGTTAAGAGGTGTGGGAGACCCAAACTTATTGGAGTCTAAACAAACGGCTACATTACAGGTAACCATAAATGACATTGATTATGGCCTATCAGATTTTGTTGTAGTAAGTAGATTGAAAGAAGGAACAATACTGGGCATGCCATTTTTGGTACAAAACAAGATTGAAGTAGATGTAAGAAGTGGATCTTTTATACGTCATGGGGAATATAATATAAAGGAACAAGTATATTTAACAGGAAGATCTGAAGATTGTGTGAGGGTAGTTACGGCAATACCCGTATATAACACAGGTGAAATAACAATTACTGCAAATGAGTGGACCCCGATAAAGGCCAAATGGGATTCCCAAGAAATTAAACCTAGAAATGGAAATCGTTATGACATGCAACCTGAAGAATTATTAGTTGAAGAAAGGGACCATACCCGAAGAGGATATAATAAAAGGTTTAAATTAATGCCAGGATTGGTGCAATGGAAAGACAAAGAAGGAACTATACTGATAAAAAAACTGATACCAGGAAAATTAAAACTGGGAAGAGGTGAAAGAATAGGAATGGCTAATCTAGTGGTAGATGAAGACAACCTGAGACGATACCAAGGTAATGAGTGTACAGTGAACACAACGATACGGGAAATAGAGAAACAAGGAGCCATTGAAGAAGAATGGACGAAGGAAAAACTACAGAAGGAAATAAATTTCATGGAAGAACTAACTAAAGAACAACGGGAGAACGTCACGGATGTTTTATACAAATGGAAAAATGCATTTAGTAAGGGAGATTCGGACATCAGTGGGACATCCATGACCCCATACAGGATAAGGTTGCATGATTATACCCCTATTTACCAGCGGGCAAGGAGGTTCGATCAGAAGACTAATGATGAAATCGAAAACCAAGTAAAGGAGTTATGTTTAAAAGACATCGTAGAGCCTTGTGCTGCAGAATGGAGTTCTCCGGTGGTGCCAGTTAGGAAAAAGGACGGAACACTTCGTCTGTGTATTGACTATCGACGCTTAAACCAAGTAACCGAGGCAGATAGGTTCCCAATGGCCAGCATAACTGAAACCGTCTATGGATGTCAGGGGGTACAATACTTTACCAGCCTGGACTTAGTAAAAGGGTATTACCAGATGCAGTTAGAGGAAGAAAGCAAGGATTTTACAGCATTTTCAACAGTCAGTGGTCAATACCGGTTTAAAAGGCTGAGTTTTGGGCTAAAGAACGGACCTGCAGCATTCCAGAGGGAGATGCAGCGGATCCTAACAGGTTTTAGTCGAGACAAGGTAGTGGTTTACATCGATGATGTTTTATTAATATCAAAAGAATTTAAAGAACATTTAGGATTGATTGAACAGGTCCTACAGCGCTTCTGCGAAACGAACGTCAAGGTAAAAGTGAGTAAATGTAGCTGGGTCCAGAAAGAAGTTAAATTCCTAGGACACATCATCAGCAGGACAGGGATCAAAAAACTGCCGGAATTTATGGATCAAGTGGACAAGTTGGAGAGACCTACTAATGTGGGAGAGTTAAGACGATATTTAGGAATGATTAACTTTCAACGGAAATTTATAAAAAATTGTTCAGGAGTGGCAGCACCTCTCAGTGCACTAACGGGAGGCAAAAGAAAGGACAAAATTGAATGGACAAATGAAAGGATCAAGGCTTTCGAGGAACTGAAAAAACGGATGAAAGAATCAGTAGAGTTAGCATTTCCAGATTTCTCGGAAGGTAGTAGGAAGTTGGAACTCTACGTAGATGCCAGTGGATTTGGTATGGGTGCAGGATTGTGCCAAGAACAAGAAGATAGTAGAAGGGTAATTGCATATAACTCACACTCCTTCAATGCTTGTGAACGGAAAGCTTCCACAATAGAAAGGGAACTGCTAGCCATACGGTGGGGGATTAAAAGTTTTCGGCCTTTTCTACTAGGTCAGGACTTCATCTTGTACACGGACCATCGGCCATTGGTATATTTACACACGATGAAGCTAGTGGATAGTAAATTGGCCCGAGTTCTGGATGACTTGAGCGAATATAGTTTCCAGATCCATTATTATCCCGGAAAGGATAATGTGTTCGCAGACACATGGTCAAGGTGTCAAAGGAAACCTGATGAGGAAATCGATATAACGGATCCAGAAGCACTACCAAAAGGCTTAAAGGTTATAAAATTGGTACCAGGCGGTGCTGATTCACTATTTTTGAGTTTGAAGGAGATACTTGATAAAGAGTATTCTAAAATAAAACAGAAAAATCACCAGGAGCTAAGGGAATTTTTATTGGACATCCTGATTAGTGAATGGAAAATGTATGGGTTAGAAAAGGGACCAAAAGCCTTAAAATTACTAAAAGCAATTAAAACTCCAGGAAAGGAACCAGTACCAGAAGTTTTATTAGTGGCCAGTGATAAATTCAATACAAAGATTTGGTTGCATCATGGAATATGTTGTTCAGTGGCATACATCGGACCAAAGGCAAGGAAGTGTAACAACTTAAAAGATGTACACATACAGGTGCTAGGAGGATCACACTTCAATCCAGTAGCTGATGATGGTACTTTCGATCCAAAAGGAGAAAATACAATAGTTGATGAACGGATAACTGAGGAACTAGAGACATCACCAGAGAAAGAAAATGAAGATTACTCAGATACGGAAGGAAGTGATACATCAGGAAATAATTTACTGCAGCAATCTTCCAAAGAAGAATTAGGAAAAAATTTTATTAATTAAGGAAAGAGGGCACCAGTCTAGGTTAAGCTGCAACCACAAGCTAAAAGGAGTGGCATGGCAGGAGGTCTCTATCGGAGAAGTATTCAGATGCGCTTTTCTGGACACAGGATCTGTCATCAGTTTGATACAGGAAGGAGTTGTTGATGGCTTAAACCAATTTGGACACATTCTGAAAAGATGGAAGGTAGATATTACTCTCAATGGAGTAACTACAAGGATTGTGGAGTGTACAACAGCAGTGGCCATAAAAATAAAAACAAGGTGCCGGGAAATAGTGCTACCATTGGTTGTCGTTCAGGATGAACATATTCCAGCTTGTTTGCTGCTAGGGATGAATTATTTGGTGGAGTCAGATGCAATTTTGGACTTTGGAGAAGGAATAATCGCACATGGGAACGATGCCGATGACGTAAGTGATGGCTTTACCATTGATGTTTTTAACCTCACAGTGAATAAGGATAATGACTTAATAACAGTCCAGGAAATAATAAGATTACAAGATAACTCTGAAGTGATTAGGACACTAAAGAAGAAAATTGGAAATAATCAAGAGATTAGGAAGACTGATATATTATTGAAGGAATATTATCGATATAGGAAGGATCTACGAATGAATGGAGCCATCTTAGTAAAAAGGATTAGAGATGAACAATTTGGGGCTGTTATAGGGTTCCAACAGATGGTAAGCATTACTGTGGTTACACATCGGAATTTAGCTCATATAGGACGAGAAAAATTAACAGATCTTATTTCAAGGTATGTTTGGCACCCCAGAGGTCAGTTAATCATTCAAGATGTGTGCCGAACATGCCCAACTTGCCAACTGAATAAAATAGACCATCAGGTTGTGTTCCCACCTATATGGAAGATTAAGGTACAAAATCCGTTCGAATTAGTAGCTGTCGATGTTATGGCCATGCCTAGAACTAGAAAAGGAAACATTGCCTGTTTGGTGGCTATAGATCACTGTAGTAAATGGGCTGCAGTGAAGGCGTTAAAGGATAAATCTGCAAGGAGTGTAACAGAGGCTTTTGAAGGACAAATGCTCCCCACATTTCTGCGACCACCATACAAGGTATTGACGGATAATGGAGTGGAATTTAGGAGCACAAGATTTAAGGAAATGCTTCAGGCCTACGGAATCGAACATGTCTTTAGCAGTCCATACAAACCAGCGGCTAACGGGGCAGTGGAGAGGGTCAACCGGACATTCGCGGAGTTCCTCAAGAATACGGTAACGAAGGATAAGGAATGGGATGACTGTTTACCCCGAGTAATAATGGTATATAATAATACAAAACATGCAGAGTTAGGAGTAACCCCGGCAGAGAAACTAATGGTTCAAAAACATGAAAAAGGAAAGGTATTACCAATCTCAAGAAAGGAACAGGACAAGTGGAAAGAGGGTCATCCAAACTGGCTGCCATACGCAGTAGGGGTGAAAGTTAAAAGGAAAATTATCTCAGTGGATAGAACTCTGGAGAAAAAATTAAGCAAAAGGTATGAGGGCCCTTTTGTAATAACCAAGGTGATTGCAGGTGGTATGACATATGACATTGAAGGAAACGGAAAAACAATGAGGACTCACTATGCACATTTAAAAGTTTGGGCAGACCCCCCGGAATATTTGCTTGACTATTTTAGGATCGAAGAAGAAACATATGAACAAGGAGAAGAACAAATATGGGAGACAGAAACTGAAGAGGAAGAGGAGGAACCAACACAAACTTATGTAATTTATGGAGGACAACTTGGGAGATCAACGAAGGAAAGGAAACATGGAAAAAATAAAAAGGATATTTGGGATTTAGTAGAGGTAGCTATAGGAGAACCTAAATACAAGGAAGATATAGCCACACAAACTGAAGCCATAACAATAGATAAAATGACTCAAACAGAGATAGAGCTGACATCATCGCCTATTGATACAAATGACTTAATGGATTGGTTGGACTCAGCGCAGTCAGAGGTTAAATCAGATGAGGAACTTAATTTGCAAAGGTTCGAGAAGTCATTAAGATTTCCAGATGGCAGTTACACACTTGTAGGGGACATAGCGAATGATAGTGAAGAGGATGACATGGTCTCAAGGAAGGAAACACCGGAACCAGTTGAGGTATGTAATATTAGTCAAAGTAATTACATTAATTCTAATAATGTTCCTTTCTATACCCCCAGGTCAATTCAGGAGGAGTTATGGGAAGTGGGTGAAGACCCTGAACGGATGATTTTAGAGGACCAATCGGAGGAACAGGGAGTGGATCCACAAGGAGTAGAAATTGGGTACCAGGTACCAATGACAAGATCTAGAGGTCCAGCTCCAGATATACCGAATGTCCAAAGGAGAGTATTGGAGTATGAGAGAAGGGCGGAGGAAAGACGAGCCTCCATCGGAAATTAGGTAAGGTTGTTTTCCTTTTTGAGTGGTGGAGCTATTTTTTTTCTTTTTAAGATTGGTTCCCAATCTTGGAAGGGGAGTAATGTAGGACGAACCAACTAATTCATAGCCTTAGTTAATACTTTTTAAAACGAATAAATTGTTTTTCTAAAAGAGTAAAAAAAGTTGAGGGTTTCGTGATTAAGATTTAAGGAAATAAATATTCACAAAAGTTCTGAAATTGTGACGAGGAAAATTACTGCTAAGTCACGAAATTCCAGTTACGTAAAAGGATTTGGAATTGTTTAACTACAAACAAGTTTAATTTTCCCCAATATCGGGTAAGAGTATTTCTAAAGTTTATTTGTGAAAGGTTTAGTCATTTTTGTTATTTGTGGAAGATTCACTCATTTATTAAAGGAATGATTTTAGGTAGCATTTTTTTAAAAGTATATTTCAGTGCATTGTGTTCAAAATTGAAAACAAATTTAATAGCAGAATTCAAGTTCACATTTGGGTAGCATTTTTGAGGCAGAAACTTAGAAGTATATTTCAGTGCATTGTGTTCAAAATTGAAAACAAATTTAATAGCAGAATTTAAATTCACGTATAGGTAACATTTTGAAGTAAAAACCTAAAAGGATATTTTTGTGCATCGTGTTTAAATTTAAAACAAATTTAATAGTAGAATTCAAATTTACGCATAGGAAATATTTAGCAGTTTGACGATGTAGGATTGTCTTGAGATTTCGAAATAGGGTATTTTATTAGAGTGAATTATGGGATTATTTAAACGATATATAGGATATGTCAAAAAACGGACATTGGAATTTTCCATGCATTTAAGGAAATTCGTGTATGAAAATTGGGTGAAAGGTGACAGATGTAATTAACGGTGCAATCTGTGTTTAAATTTAGGTAGATTAACGAACGGAATATTTTATTATGAAAAGTTATATATATATATATATTATATATATATATATATATGAATTATATATATATATAATATTATATATATATATATATAATATCATATATATATATATAATATATATTATATATATATATATATGGTGTGTGTGTGTGTGAGGCTGTGCAGAATTGTGTGGGTTGTGTGCGCGGACGCACATAGGCCGTGTTAGGTATTGAGAAATTTATAACGCACCAAAGGATTTTTAAACTAACCAAGACACACAGACGAAAGGCTTAAAGTTTATGCAATTGGAAATCTGTGAGGGGGAAAAGTACCGAAATAAAGAATATTATGGTTATTTAATTTATTTATTATATATTATTTATTATTATATTATTATTATTATTTATTTATTATTATTATTATTATTATTATTATTATTATTATTATTATTATTATTATTACGTTGCCTATTTATTATTAAGTTTCATTGTTATTTTTATTAGTATATCTGTGAGTGTGGATGGCACGTGAAAGTAAATAGTATATTTGTTGTTAGTATGTTTGTTGTTAGAAATGTATGTGGTTTATTTTAGTAATACCGATAGGTATTATTATTATTATTATAT
>JABUQX010030080.1:35000-55000 GCA_015478945.1 Trachelipus rathkii
ATTTTTTTTTTTTTTATTTATTTATTTTTTTTATTATTTTTTAATTTTTTTATTATTTTTTGATTTTTTATTATTATTTTATTTTATTTTTTATTATTTTTATTTTTATTTTTATTTTTTTTATTATCCTTATCATAATCATTATCATATCATTATCATTATTATATATATATATATATATATATATATATATATATATATATATATATATATATATATATATATATATATATATATATATATATATATATATATATATATATATATATATATATTATAGAGAAAGATGAGAATATATATATATATGATATATATATATATATATATATAATTAACGATAATTGTCATTCATAACGTACAGAGTTAACCAACTAATTAACTTCAGGATGTGTATTTTGTTCCTTCTAAGTCACCGATGCAAAAATAAATAAACAAAAAAACAAAAATAAAAAAATAAATAATTAAATAAATAAATAAAGAAAAACAAAAATATAAATAATAAATTCAACATTTACTATTATTGGAAACAATTTTTGTATGGACTGAGTCACTCACAAGCTTCTCTGAGGAAATTGTAATCCTTCAAGGTTTAATACGAGTAAACACAAGTGCGTCAACACATACAAACAAACAAACGCACATAAGTGCGTCAACACATACAAACAAACAAACGCACACAAACGTACTTATACACAGGCACAAACGCACAAATTCACTCACATACACGGTATGTTTCACAAAGTGAAGAAAAGAAAACTAATAATAATTATATTAATTGGAAAAAAAAACAATCTCTTTGAGGTAACTAATTTGCTTAAGACATTTAACTATTCGTCATTAGTCATATCGCTGTTTTGCTTTGATAATGACACTACTCAAAAAGCATAAATTTCAGTAGACAGCCTTTTTAATGCATAATTTTTAAATTAATTATTATTAATTATTATGTTATAATAAATAATATTAGTAATGAAGAAGGTTTGTATTTAGCATTTTTCAAAAATATAATTATTTTAAAGCCTGTTCTTTGGAACCTTTGCTTTTTGAGTAGTGTCACACTAAGCAGCGATATGTAACTTACTTTGTGGAGGGAAGAGTGTGTCACACCATATTGACGAGCCAAGTAGGGAACAAAGTTCATTATTTTAAGCTGGGTGCTTTTAATTTGCTAATTGGTGTAACATATCTTTAGGTATAGTACTGGTTAGGTCGAATATGATTGATTTTGTCCCCTCAATTCTTAGTGTCCCTTTTTAAAAACTTCCAAATTAATTTCTATTTGATGGTTTGTCGGAAAAATATTTTCTAAATTCTTTATTCTTTCTTTTAATTAAGTCATTCAACATCGAAATTTCAAGCTCAATCAAACGTTAAAACTAACGATATATAAAGGCGCCTTGAAAAGTAAAACTGCCTACCGAAATGAAATAAACCTTGAAATGAAATGAAAAGTTGAAACTCTAACAAACCAAAGTGATACAAGGCGCCAAGAAAAGTAAAGCAACCTACATAAATAAACGTTATTAAAACTACTTCTAAGTCGATGATTATTTATCTAGTCAACAGCATTGATGATATTAATCTCCCTTTCCAACACACGTAAATCGTTAAAAGAATATGCAAAACATTCTTCCTCCCTAAAAGTTATTTGTCGAATGTTAATTAACATAAATGTAAATTTTTTCCATGTCTTGCATCCAAATAAATTAAGCATACGTTTATCCCCATCAGAGACCTGAAACTGAAATAGATAACGATATACATATATATTCTAACACAGATCCGATATATCCACAATCAAAATTGTATAATTTAGGTGGCAGCCTTTCTCAAATCTAGCCACCTCCTTCAGACAAAGGACACCGCAATCACCTCTTTCTAATCCATTTTATAACATTCAACACTTTTACTTTTCCTGATCCAACATTTTCACATACTCATTAATTATTACAAAACTATTCGTAGTTAAAAATATCCTGTTGAGACTACTGTAGGTGTAAGGCCTGGGGCCAGAATTTCACTCAAATTTTGAGTTATTTTATGTATATATTATTAATAATTATAGTAGAAATTACAGCCACAAAACAAAATTGAAAACCCTAAACGTGATTTTATTATATATATATATATATATATATATATCATATATAATATATAATATAATTACTATATAATATATATTACTATATATATATATAATATTATATATTTATAATAATATATATTAGTATAATAATTATATATAGTAATTTAATATCTATATTATCAGTATCTACTATATATAAGTTATATTATATAGGTATACATATCATAGCTATATAATATATGTTTATATATATATACTATATATATATATATATTAATATATATATATATATAAATATAAATATTATATTCTATATATATTTATATAGATATTATATATATTATATATATAATATATATTAATTGATATCATTAATATATATAGTAATATATACATATATATAATATTATATATATATATAATATCTTATATATATATATATATAGTATTATATATATATATATATAATATGATAATATATACTATATATATATAATATATTATATTATAATTTATATATTATTATATACGTTATATATTAAAAGATATATATCATTATATATTCTACTATATATATATATATACTATATATAATACTATATATATATATATATACATAACTATATATATAATATATATATTATATATATATATATTATATATATAATATAATATAATATATATATTTATATACTATATATATTATATACATAATTATTTATTATATTATATATATATATATATAGTATATATATATATTTATTTGAATAAATTATAATGTATAACTGATATTATATATTTACATATATATATATATTTATATATATAATATATAGTATATATAATATATATATTATATATTATATTATTATATATATATATATTAATATATATATATATACACTCCCCAATCTAGCAAATATTTTCAATTCATAAGCGAAATGATAAACTATCATACTTTAGAAGTAAGTTTCAGATTAATATTAACATCCAAATTATTATTATTATATTATTATTATATTATTATATTATTATTTTATTTTTATTACTTATCTATTATTATTATAATATTGATTATATATTATTTATTAATTATTATTATTAAAACTTGCAAAACATGCTAATGATGGAATGAGATAAATAAATAATTAGTTTGAATACCCAAAAAAAAAAAAAAAAATTCACAATGAAAGTTTTATTATCCTCATTATTATTTTATTATTATTATTATTAATATTAATTATATATTATTATTAAAATTGGTTATTATTATAGTAAATTATGACCATTATTATTATTATTATTATTATTATTATTATTAATGTTTGTTAATTATTATTTTAACAATTATTAATATTATTCATGGTTGTTAATTATTATATTAAAGGTTGTTTATTTATTAATTATAATTATTATAATTATTATAATTATTATAATTATTATTAGTAGTAGTAGTAGTGTAGTAGTATTCACCATTATTAATACTATTTTCATCAATATTAAAAATATTTACTAATTTTCAACAGTTCTGAATTCTAATTATTTTTGTTAATATTAAAATTTTTGTTACCGGTATTATTTTTGCTAGAGAAAAGCATGACACAATGAATTTATATATATATTATATATATATACTACTATATATAATATATATATATATATATTATATATATATATATATATAATATGCTATAAAATATATATATAATACTATTATATATATATATATAGCTATAATATATATAAATAAAGAGGAGAGAGAGAGAGAATATCTATAATATATACTATATATTTATATATTATAATTAATAATATAAGCTTATATATATAATATATATTATATATATATAATATATTATATATATAATATATTATCTTATGATATACATTACACTATATATACAGTATTACATATATTATATATACTTTACTACGTGCATTTATATATTATAGTGAGTATATATAATATATATATATATCCATATAATATATATATTATATACTATATATAATATATTTTTCCAGATATTATATAATATAATACTATATAATATATAAAGTAATATATCTTATATTATTATATATTATACATTATATAGTATACTATATATATAATATAATATATATTATATATATTAAAGAACGAGAGAGAGAGGACTATGACACTCTATATCATATATATATATCTATTTATATATATATATATACTATATATACTTATCCTAGTATAGTATAATCTCATTCACTATTATAGTAGCCGCTACTTACCCCTACTAATATGACTACATTCTTTGGTACCTATATTATTCCTATGCGATCGCTGGTACGTATAATATATTTAATACTAGTCTATTTTATCACCGCTTGATCTCTAGCCCCTAATACAGTCTAGCACTTAACCATATCCAATGCCATGATTATACTATAATAGTATCATTTATATATAACTACTATATATAACAAAACTTATATAGCCCTCGACCTGATATATTCACACACCACCTACCCTTAGCTACCATACCCTTATTATATATATCATAATCTCTTACCTATATATCCTATTATACATATATATTATCCACTTAACTATATACTTATACATATAAATATTAATCATATCTATACTCTATAAAGACGCCTTTTATACTTATATAATATCATATCTTAGGTATCATAATACTTATACCTACCAATAACATGGGACCCTTTCTCTTGCACGTCCTTTCTTGCGATTTCTTCCAACGATCATATCCTACCGCCTAATTTAGCATATTATACTACAATAATTACTATATATGATATAAACGCCTATTATATATTATATATTACGCTATCACCTACTATGTTATAACTATTAAATAGTACTTATTACTATAATTATAACTATACTACTCAGTATCACCCTACTAACTGATAGCAGCCCTAACGTCCTCCATTTATATATTAGTATGATATCTTAAGACCTATACGCTTCATATCACCACATATATATAACCTACCCGCTATATACCAGCCTTAAACCTTTTCCTAAGTCCTATATAAATACCATGACTTCCATACATACCAGTATACTTATATATCATATAACATATATATACCCTAGCCATAACATATCTATTATTACCATACTCTATATATATATATATATTTAATCATATATATAAGATTATACTATATATATATATATAATATATATATAGAACATTCTAATAAATATATATATAAATACTAATATATTTAAAATATATATATATATATATATATATATATATTATTTTCATATATAGTATTTATTATTATAAATATCTATATAACTATATATATATATATATAAATATATATATATTATATAGTATATTATATTATATATAATATATAATATATATATTATATATCTTATATATTTATATATAAAATATATTATAACCGTAATATATATTTATTATATATATATATATACCTATTATTAATAATACTATATATATATATATACTATATATATATTATAGTAATATAGATATATAATAAATCATATAGTATAATATTATAGATAATATATATTATTATATATTAATATTCTATATATATATAATATATATATATATATACTATTATATATATTTATATATATATATAATATAATATTATATAATAGTATATAAATATATTATATATATATATATATATAACTTTATATATATATATATAATATTTATATATTACTATATATATATGTTATTATTTACTATATATATATATTAAATTATATATATATAAATATTATTAAATTAGAATATATTATATAATGCATTACTAATGTGAAAAATATATATAGTAATATATATATGTATATATATATATATATATATATATAACATTGATATATATATATTATAATATATATATATTATATATACAATATATATTATATATATTATATATTAATACTATCATCAGTGGATAGTATATATTATATATATATATATTATTATATACTATATAATTTTGCTGCCGGGATGCGTTTACCGCTCTCTCTTCCTGCTCTCTCTTCTCTCTATATATATTAAATACCTATCTATACATATATATATATTATATATATTATTGTGTTTATATTATAATATTACTATATATTATATTATATACTAATATATTATATAATATTTTATATTTCAAATTATAGATATATTAAAATATCATATAATACTTACTATATAATATATATATTATTATAATTATTATATTTATATTTATATTTATTTATGATTATATATATATATTACTATTAAATATAGTCATATATATATATTATAATAGATATTATTGTATATATATATAGATATAAATTATTATATATATTGATATCATATATATAATATATATTATACATATAATATAAATATATATGAGTATTTATTCTATATATATATCATATACTATATAGATATATATAGTATTATATATATTTATATATATATATGGTAACTGGGTTATATATATATATGATATATATGATTATAATTATAATTTTTTATTTATATATTAGTGATGTATCGGATGTTCATTTTACATCGGCGGCTCGGGATGTTGAGTGCGGGATGTGAGATGTTCTAAATCGGTGGATGGTATGTGAAATGCGGGATTGTGATATCGGATGTCAGATTTTTACATCCGCGGATGCGCAATGTTCATGTCACATTCCGCAGCGGGCGGATGCGGATGTCAGCACAAAATATATTATAATGTTTATATTACTAAAATTATGCACATAATACTATAATATAATATATATTATATGTTTGTATTATATCTACTATTATATACTATCTACAATGAGAAGAAATTTAGTTTATCACTATTGTCTATATATATCGGTTTTGCCTTTCAATGTGACTTGCCTTCCTGCCATTCTCATCCAATCCACTATTCCCCAAAGATGTCGGTTATATGTACTAAGCGTGTGCTGCTCGTAACTTTGAAGTTCATAATTTTTCATACTCCAAAATTTATATGAGCGTAAATTATGGCTTGAAAAATAATAACTAAATAACTGCTTCAAAAATAAAATAATTAATAAAATTAATTCCGAACGTCTCATTATGTTGTAATTGTCATTTTCACGAACTATATCTCTCGGTTATTCTTCTACAGAGAAATTTCTGTTGTCATAAATTAAAGATATAATTATTTGAAGACCTTTACAAAATTTTAAACAAAATCACCTTTTAAATTACAAAGTAAATAACGAGATAAAAAAAAATAAATAAAAAACTATTTTAATTATACACACACGCTTACACGGCGAAACAGATACCACATCACTATATTGTATATATTAATTACTATTATCTATCGCTAGTTATAATATATACTACTATAGTTACCATAGCAATCCATATACGTACTCTATATGTACATAGTCTTTAGCTAATTCTACCTATTTATTACGCATTTTACACCGGAAATATATAAACACACTCTATATATATATCTTATTAACCGTTACTATACTATATCACATCCGCATCCTCATGACAAAAAAGTGCGGATGCGGATGTCGTTGAAGTGGATTTGCGGATGGGATGTTTCAGATCTTTGGTTGGGGATGCGATGCAAATGTCGGATGTCAATTTTAACTGCGATGCGGCATGCGGATGTTGCAGTACATCTGCTGAATATATAGTATCATATATATATTATATATTAATTATATATATATATATATATTATATAAGCATAAGGAATATACTATTATAATATAATATCTATATAATACATATATATAGTGGGTAGGTTAGTATGAGGGTGAGATACTACTATATATATATATAAACAGGAAACGTTGCTGACTGGGTTTTAACAGTAAAGAAAATTGCTAGTTCTTATTTTTCTGAATTTCGAAATATTTTCCTTCTCATGAGTGTGTGAGTATTATAGAAAATACTTACCATCCGGTATTTTCTTGTTCAAGAAATCACTTCTGTTGTTGGGTGTTGTGTGTGTGTGTGTGCTGTGTTGTGTGTGTGTGTGTGTCCTGTGTGTGTGGTGTGTGTGGTGTGTGCTGTGGTGGTGTGTGTGTGTGTGTGTTGTGTGTGTGCTGGTGTGGATTGTGTGTTGTGTGTGTTGTGTGTGTGTGTGGTGAATCTGGCTAAGGTGTGTGTGTGTGGTGGTGTGTGGCTGTGTGGACTCCACATCCCACCATGTGCTTGTGTGTGCATGTGTGTGTGTGTGTGTGTGTAGTGTGGGTGTGTGTGATGGGGGGTGCTCGTGTGGGTGTGTGTGTGTGGTGTTTTGTGTGTGTGTGAATGTGGTTTGTGTGTGTGTGTGGTTGTGGTTGTTGTGTGTAGTGTGGTGTGTGTGCTGTGTGGTGTGTGTGTGTGTGTGTGTGTGTGTGTGTGTGTGTTGTGTGTGTGTGTGTGTGTGTGTGTGTGTGTGTGTGTGTGTGTGTGTGAGTGTGTGTGTGTGTGGTTGATGTGTTGTGTGTGTGTTGTGTGTGTTTGTGTGTGGTGTTGTTGAATTGTGTGTGTGTGTGTGTGGTGTGTGTGTGTGTGTGTGTGTGTGTTGTGCATTTTATGTGTGGATGTGTGTGTGTGTTGTGCTGTCGTGTGTGTGTGTGATGTGTGTGTGTGATGTGTGTGTGTGTTGTGTGTGGTGTGTGTTGTGTGTGTGTGTGTGTGTGTGTGTGTGTGTGTGTGTGTGGCCATTTGGTTAAGCAAACATAAAAAGCATTAGTTTTTTTTAAAAAAAATTTGGAAAGTAAAGACACCTCACTAGATCTGTGCCTAACTAATTGTGTGCAAAGGTACCTGTAGGAAAAGAGAACCAACTTAACGCACAGGCATTTTTTAACTGTCGATATCGTGACGTGTTTCCGGGTTCACTTGACCCTAGCGGAAATATAAGTTTTTCGGGACTAGGTATTTAAAATCTAAAAGTAAATCTTTCATAGCGGACAAAAGCATCTAAATTGATCTTATGACGCAGAGAGGCTATGCCAAATTTCTTACCCGGAAAATTTAGTCAAAGTTTAGTTAGTAATATAAGGGAACATAGTTTGAAGAAAAAATGGACTATTTGTGGTAAAGGAAAAAAAAAGACGAGATCTCTGTTGTTTAAAATCTATATAAGCTGATTTGATTAAGGCAGGTAATAACAAAAGATGCATCTACATGATACACGATAATGGCTTATACATGATTCATAATGTCACTAATTAATAACAGGGAAATGCACTAACAACTGCGTGATGCTCGAATATGGCTAAATGCTCCCAGTATTATATGGATATACGGGCTTCACCAAATGGGTGTAGGCTCTAGATCAGCGCTTTCCAACCTTTTTTCTCTTTCGTACCAGCAAGCGACTCAAATTAATGTCATTTATTGGTTTTTATTTTTTTATTTTAAATTTTGCAATCTATTTCAATTTTTAATAATAGCAGTCTAGCTTAAAAACAAATAGAAACAGTGATATGATTAATGGTGGACGGTGGCCATTCCTTTCCTTTTGGGGTTTTCCGCCATTACAAAAATTATTTTCAGGTACCCCCAACCTATCTACCAAGTACCCCCAGGGGTACGCGTACCCCAGGTTGAGAAGCGCTGCTCTAGATAATTTTTAATTTTTCATACCTGTCACAGGGCCACATAAACCTGAGTAACTTGATGTAGCAAATTTATAAAAAACCTGTCTTAAGACCAGATTTTCTGTTTTTTGCGCAAATACTTGCCAAGTGAGATACGAGATAATAAAAAAAGAAAATACATCGTTCTTGGACAAAGTGTGAATAGAAAATAATTTTTTTTGTGTGTTACGATAAGAGTTTGTAGAGAATAATACTTTAATGATGTTACTTATCATAATTTTTTCCCCAGAAAAAATGATAATGTGACTAATCATATTTCTTTCCCCAGAATCAGGTTAAATACCATTGAAAGTGTAACTGGTACTACTGGGAATAATTTTCAAGGTCAAAAATATTTCTTTTGTCATTAAAATTTAGGAACATCAGAAAGAAATTAAGTACTGTAATGCACATTATATATATATATATATATATATATATATATATATATAGTATATATATTAATAGTTATATATAGTATATATATATAGTATATATATATATATTATATATTATATATAATATATATATATATATATAATATATTTAATATATATATATATATATATATATATATATATATATTATATTATATATATAAAGTATGTGGATGTGCGTGCTAAAGTAGGAAGTAAGAATGTTAACAGGGAGTGGTGGAATGAATAGGTGATGCAAGCGGTTAAAAGTAAAAAAAAGAAGGGTGGCTGAATGTACTAAAAGCCAATGATGAGATATCAAAAGAAAGATGTTTGGAATTATATAAGGAGGAAAAGAGGAATAGTAAAAGATGCATATACGTAGGGAGGAAAAAAAAGAGTTAAATGAACAGTTTGGAAGGAGGAGAATAGGGACTCACACCGGAATAGGAAGCTCTTCTGAGAAGGAAGCACGAAAGGTAAAAGAATGAGAGATAAAGGAATTGCTTAGAATATGATAGGTTGGTCTTTCGTTAATTGATGAAACGGAAGTGAGAAAGGTGCTAGGAGGAACACTCGAAAATTCGCATACATGGCGGTAATTGAAGAGGAGTAGTGATATGGGAGGTTGGATGGTCAATGACAGAAGGAATAGGTATTTTGGGGATGAGGTCATTGAAGTAAGAGGAGGTACAATTGGTAGGGTGAGAAAAATTGAAAGATAGCAGATCTGCAGGTATATAGCTATAATGAAATTCTGGTGAAATGTTCGAAGAACGGAGACGAGATGAGTGTTAAGGTGGATGGAAGTTGTTGTAAAAAAGCTCTTTATATTAGGCTTAATAGTCCGAGGGATTGGGGAAAGCAATAATAACACCATATAAGGGTAAGGTGGATAAGGGAAACTGTTGGAATTATAGGGAAATGGTTTATGAGTGTTGTAGAGGAAGATATATGTGGTATTTTGGTCGATAGAGTGTGAGTGTCTGAGGGGGACTGATTGGTGTAATAACAAGGGAGTTTAGCAGTGATAGACGATTTGTAGATCAAATCTTTACATTGAAACAAATGATTGAGAAAATGAGAAGAGAAGAGAATAAATTGTATGTTTAGGTTTTATGGATTTGAAAACAGGCGTATGAAGGATTAATAGGGAAGCTCTATGGCAGGGTGTTAATGATATAAAGTGATGGTTGTGCTGGTACCGGCTTCTTAATGGAAATCAAAAGTAGTATGACGATAGTGAAGGGTGTGTAAGAATAAACTGGAGTGAAAGGTTGACTTGGTTTAATGAAATTTCTCTCCACATTTCTTCTTTGGTTATCTCAAATATGTATATGGAATGGGGTTATGAAAGAAATTAGAGGTGGGGATTGGCAGGGGAACGTTATTAGATGATAGAGAATGGAGGGAGTGGAGAGGTGCCCTACCTATTATATTGTGTGGCGAATCTGAAGTCTGTGGTGAATCTGAAGTGAGAGTTTGAGAGGATTGGCAGAGCGATTTGGCAGGGTGTGTAAAAGGAGGGGTTTGAGAGTAAACGTAGATAAAAGTAAGGTTATAGTTGTGAGTAAGGACAGTCTTTGGTGTGAAGTTATGTTGGATGGTTAGCAACTGGAACAAGTTTGAGTTTAAATATTTAGGAATTTTGTTGGATGGAAAGGGAACGGATGATGCAGAGGGTAGTAGAAAAGTTGTGAAGGGTAGGAAGGTGGCTGGAACAATTAAATCCTTGGAGAATGTAAAGGACTAAAGTTCTCGAGTGCGCTAGGTCTTACATGAGGCTTTGTACCTGTGATAAGTGTTTGTAGTGAAACTATGATCTGGAATAAGAGGTATAGATCTAAAGTACAATGTGTTCAGATGGACAATCTTAGGGGCGTGCTATGAGTGAGAAGAATTAATAAAATGAAGAATGAACGCGTTAAGGAGTTGTGTGGAGTGAAAAAGTGGTAAATGAGAGATTAAATGAAAGGACATTGAGATGGCTTGGTCATGTGGAAAGGATGGATGATAGTCGGTTGGTTAAGCGGATGTATAGTGGTGTGTGTGTTGGGAATCGACGGCTGGGAGAGCCGAAGAAAAGTGGGATTGGTCAGTAAGGAATGTATGAAGAGAGGATGTGAGTTTGGCCGAGGCATTGCTATCAAGCGTGAAGAGAAAAGGTGTGAATAGAGTGAATGGCGGGGTTTTGTGAGTGGGTATGATTGTGGAACACCTGGGACAAGTGATGAACCCTACATTGACAAGATACCATAGTGAGGGTCCGTCGCGATCACGTGAAGCTCTAGGGTGGATTTTTCCGACTGCGACGAGTTATCACTTAAGGATATAAAGGGGGCAGTAAGGCTGGACTTTCTTTTCAACTTGCGTCATATTCTTCTACTATTTTTCTGTTTCCAGTGCACGTGTGCACCTTACCCCCAAGTCTTGGGGAGAGAGAAGGTGAATAGTGTGTTCCCTAATGTATATATATACGTAGATATATTAACTCTATAATATATATATACACTAATAATTATATTATAAGTATTATAATAATATATAAATAAATATATAGAGTTTAAATTATCCAAGATGAATAGACAAATGTTACATTGTATTTACATACCTTTAGAGATGTTTGTGAAGTATCCAACGAAAAGACAGAATAATACCATCAGTAAGCCACCCCCAAACTAATCATTAGTCCCACTTGATGCGTAATTCTGTGGATCATACCTTCTGACCTACATATATGAGCTCGGCGGCTCGCTAGGTATACTATATAGTCCACGGGCTCGATTCGCATCAGGTGTGGTGCTGTATATATATATTATATGATACCCAAGCCGTGGAGGCTATATAATATATATCTCTCTATATAGTTAGTAGTGTATACATATATAATATATATATATATATATAATATATATATATAAAACTTATAATGAATGTATTGACGATATTTAGCAGATGTTCACAGAATTTAATGGTCGATACAATTAACCATTCTTGAAAGCTCAAATCTTCTAACTTGTTTGAATCGTTAATGTGGTAAAGGTTCGATTCTCAGAGGAGTCGAACAGTGTTAGAAGATGTGATTTAAGAGATATGTGTTTTAGTATGTGATGAAAATTAATTTGATGTTTATGAGTTACTGTTTTTTTTTTTTTTTGTGGAGAACGGTGCTTCGGAACTGATAAATTTTTGTCGGGTTCACACCGACACCGGCTCCAACATCTAAATTTTATGGCTCCGCTCCGGCCAGGCCCGGCCAACGGAGCCAGTTATTGTATTGTAAAAACATTATATTTTAATATGCAACGGCTGAACAAAAATTTTTTTTTTACTCCGGCCTTATCTTTACCCAAAACCCTACGGCTCCGTGACTCTGGCTCCGGTTCCGGCTCCGCTACTCTGCCTTTGGCTCCGACTCCGCAGTCCTACATGTAAGTACTGAAACCAGCGCAGTCACAAATTCTAATGACTTACAAGTAATCTTTTCTCGACTTTTTTTTCTTTATATTAAAAGTTTGCAACTTACAAGCATAGCCATATTGTAGGAGGATACTTTATCTACTTAACTACTACCTAGGATCTAGAAAAGACATCGAACTAATATTAGCTCTAGAGACAGTTCTCGAGTTGTTCCTCTCATAGTTTTAAATTAAAAAAAAAATTAAGTTGTACTTTTGCTAGACTATCTACAGTTTAAAATTAGCCCAATTTCTAGGCAAAAGCTATTGCTTCTTCTTGAGGCCTTATAAAATTATTGGAAATTATATATATTATATATAATATATATTATATATATATATAATATTATATAATAATATATATATATATATCTATAGATCATATATATATATACTAGTATAATATGTATATATATATATATATATATATAATATATTAAATAATAATAATAATAATAATAATAATAATAATAATATAAAATAATATAATAATATAAATAATAAGAATACTATATAATACCTTTATATATTATTTATAATTAATATATATATATTCTATATATATAATATATATTATAATATATATATATATATTTATATATAAATATTATTGGATTATATATAATATTATATATATATATCACGAGTTTAAACATCTAAGGTACTTTTCAGGTTCAAAAATATAGTGAAATTACCAAATATTTATTTATAATAAATCTTCGGTATTTCACTATATTTTGAACCTAAAGTTCCAATTTATTAAACAATTATGACGTAATATATATATATATTTTAATATATATATATATCATAATATATATCATATATTATATATATATATTATATATAAATATATAGTATAGTTTAAACTTTGATATATATATATATAATATATATATTATATAAGGTATAATTAAAGAGTAATTCTTTAATTACTTCCATTTATACGGTTTAAAAAATCTCTAATTATAAAATCATTAAAATATAAATGTTTCAATTAAAAAAATTATTTACAATTCTATTAATAGAAATATCGTTTAAAATGAATGACATGAAAAAATAGGCAAGTAAAAAATACAAGGTTGAAATGATCGGTTGAAGTGGAAAAAGTTGTTTGTACTTATTATATGATTATTATTATTATTATTATTATATTATATTATTATATATTTATTATTATTATTATTATTTATTTATTATTATTATATATTATTCATTATTATTATTTATTATTATATTATTTATTATTATTATTATTATTTATTATTCTTATTATTATTATTATTATTATTATTATTATTATTATTATTATTATTATTATTATTATTATTATTATTATTATTATTATTATTATTATTATTATTATTATTATTATTATTATTATTATTATTTTATTATTATTATTATTATTATTATTAATTATTATTATTATTATTATTATTATTATTATTATTATTATTATTATTATTATTATTATTATTATTATTATATCATTTTATTATTATTATTTTATTTTATTATTATTATTATTATTATTATTATTATTAAGCAATATTTATATACATATATTTATTCAAATTAGAAAAAAAAATTCTCTAAACGTATCTTCTGGTCCTTCCAATCTGTCTATTTTCGAGGATTTGCGTGGCTTCTACACCAATTATATCATGGATTGACTCCTGCTTTGACACATAAAACGTCTCAACGACTCAGTGTGGCAAAATTGTTCAGGTCGTTTTCGGTGATCAGATTCTATCTTCCTCTTTTTCGCCAAAATCCATGATTCAATTGCACTTCTATTTAGGCAAGAAGCAATGCGTATCGGGCGTGGAAAAACTCTCATCTATCCATCTTGTTAATTTTCATTCAGCACGGTATCGTTGCGAATATATTATTAGACGAGCTATGTACACTTCCACTAAGCAGAAATGCGCTGGACCTAACTTGGTTATACTTACAAAAGTTGGGGTTTCTTGCTAAATATATCCAACCACTACATTGTAAATCTATATTTTCTCCTTTAATTAGTCCTAATTGATCTATATTTAACATCTTCTTTTATTAGTTCTAAATTGATCATATTCGTAACGACAACTATCTATTGAAAAGAATAATAAAAATATAAGCCATATAGATTATATACACAAAATAATTAAATTAACTATTATATAAAAAAAGACTACAAATAATGACAAATAACATATAATATACATATCACATATACTCAATGACACATACAAGAATATAACAAAATATATATCAATATAAATACCAGAAAAAAGCAATAGAAATAGACAATATCCATCTACCATAGATTAAGAGAAATAGACAAGAAAACTGACACAAGAATAGAAAATAATAAATATTACATAATTATATATAAGGAATACATAATACATAGAAAAGAATAAGAAGCCACCTGTCCATACCAATATACAAACCATATATAATAACATACAAATAATAGCATTATAAACACCAATGCTTTTAGCAAAGAAAGCCACCGAAATGTTTAGATCACCAGATATACCCGATAGAAAATGAGTATCAAAATGAAAACGTAACCAAATATACAGCACCATAATATAAGATATAAACAAAACCATAGATATTCCATACCTATAAGAATAATAGATATATAATAATAAAATCATATATATATATAAATATTTTAATGAATACATAAAAAAAAATATAATAGAATGATAAGAGAGAATACTGAATACTCCAATATAAATATATAGAACACCATATAATTACCAACAAGAAAAGTGATTAAGAGAAGGGATCTGCAGTTACCAAATATATATACCATACAAATATGTAAGTATATTGACCCACCAATAAATATAGATTTCAATGAAGGAGTAATAAAAATGAAATAAAAAATAAAAAAGGAAATGATAAGCTAGATGATATCACAACGTTATTTTGTGTGGGAATGGAAGGAGACTAAAATATAATCAATAATAATAAATATATAAAGAATATAAAAAAAAATAAAAATACATTTTAAGAGCATAATCCATAATAATAAATAATATACCATAAAATATATATATATACAAATAACAAAACATAAGAATAAATATAAATACAAAAAGTTTTAAAAAAATATTAAAAAATAAAATATAATAAAGAAATATAAATAATAGAATAAAATAAATAAGATAATATGCAACCCATAAAATAAAAAAAGATACATAATTATATAATATAAGTATCTATGAGTATATAATATAAATATATATACATATATATTAATATATTATATATATTATATATAACAATAATAATATAATAGGCTAATAAGGACAAATAAGAAAAAAGAACTAAACAATACATAGTTAGAACATACCTATCGCATGCTCTGTAATAATAACACCAAAATCGATTTAACGCATAGCCTTATAACCTAGGAGAGTAGGACACCCCGATATAGAAGGGCTATTCGGGTGGGTGCTGCAGGGTGAGAGCTAGCGACTAAGAACCTACATATTTGAGCTATGGAGTAGCCTTTAGTAACGCATTGTAAGAATGTGAAGAGTTTCCGAAGCCGAGCTCACTTTTAGGCACTATTTTCGTTGGTACATACTTCTGGCCTTAAGAAAGCCCTCTCTCCCTTACTGTGATCAAGTAGAGGAACCTGATGACTCAACATAAGTGCACATGATAGGCAACAGTTAGAATATAGATATCGATTGCAAGCGTGCGAGTGACTGGAGCACTCCGAGAAGTGCTGTATATAAGTGTGTGTTTCGTCATCAATAGAGGAATTCGAGAATTCTCTCCTAGGGTTGAAACTGACCGCGAACCACGACGGGACAAACCTATCCCTAGGTCCAGAGTCAGTGAGATATCCAAAGTCCAGAAGGATTGAACGAAGACGAATACAATTAATTAGAGAAAAATAAATAACAATAAATAAAAAACATAAAATAAAGAAACATTGCAGCCATAAAGATACTTACTTTACCTAACGAAAGAGAGGGTGAGTCTGAGGAACACGATTTGAAATTCAGAACAGCTGTGAGCCAGATCTCATAAGGAATATATCGAGGGTCGATGTATCCGGTGCATAAGAGGAAATTGGTAGACCTCAGTGGAGTAGCCATCTTAGAAGGGCCCGACTTAAAGAAACAGAGATCAGGTAATACTGAAGGAAGAGCTAAAAAAAAATATATCATTAGGGGTTAGTCAAGACCAACAGAACCGATCGAGGACAGATTCAAGACACACTCTAGAAAGAAAAGGAAGCCAACTCATATTCGAAAAAAACTCGGGCCTTAGAAGAAAAGAAGTCAAAACGCTTCCACAACAGCCGTCAATTTGAGCAAGGAGATTTTCGAAAAGAAAAGTTGGAAAAAAAGTAAGCAAAGAGAAGGAAGGAAGCCCAACAGGATATGTATAGCGTTGGGAAATACGGTGGTAGACGTGCTACCAACTATTCCCCGAGGGCATCAAAGCTGTATAGTGTGATGGGAAGATATTCTGCAGGAAATCGCCTTGTAATACCGACTCTAATATAAAATCTGTTTGATAAGAGGAGCAGGGTTTATGTCAACAAGTAGACCCTCCCATAGTCGCCCCCACGTACATCGTATGACTCTACATAAATCTCTAGATAAGAGATATAGATACTCTCTCTCGCGTAGAAGGCATACATCGTTACCCAAAGTGTTATGTTATTGGCGATGCTGGTACCTTCCGTCTCCCGTGGTGTCATTAAAGACTTGTATTCTCCTTATACCCGCACCATTTGGATTAGACGGTGCGCGTGGCGGTCTATATGCCGCGTGGAGAATGACAATGAGGCATTTCAAATGATGATAAGGCCATTATATTGAGAATCTCAGAATTGATCTGAACTATGGTGTAGAAAATGCGAGTAACCATGTCGTCGGTGGGTGATAGGTAGAAGTACCTTCCAGTTCAGAGAGGTGGGTCTATCTATTAGTGTTCTTCTCACGGAATTCGCGCACATTTCGTATTTCGAGCATGTTCAAATCTATTAAAGGAGTGAAGTTGTATGATAGTAGCAAGCCCAAGTATAACCAACGTATCGATTTCTCTTTAACTTTTATAGTGTATTACATAAAACGAGGCCAGTGTGTAAGTGTGGTGGCAATAGACCTCGTCTTTCAGATTACTGCACACTTTTGTGCATCTAATAGTTTCCTCCGACCTACTCACTGAGCTTCGGGGTGTCCCGATTTTTCCCAGTGGTTCAATGCTGGTACTTGCCGATCCAGCCCGATCTGATATGCTCCGGATCTCCGTGGCCGCTGGACCGTATTGTTGCGGTGTAGATGTCTTATCTTTAAATTAATCGCAAAATTTATTCATATCTCCTTCTCGCAAACACACACTCCAACTCTTAACTGTTCATCTATGTTTAGATCGAACTGACCCTGAGCTGGCAGGACAGTATTGACAAAAAAAAAAAAAAGAAAAAGAAAAAAAAATAAAATAAAACAATGAATCCACGATCCTCACAAACTGCCATATATAAAAATTTATAAGCATATAGATTAAATATACCTGTTAAAATTAAAACATTTTTTCACCTTACTATCAATAATCTGAAAAATTCAAATTGTTTATTTTTTACTATGAAGTGACTATATCGATTAAAGCTGATGAACTAAAATCTTTGCTAAGGTCCAGAGTTCTTTATATGAAAGTCCGTAAGTTAATTAGCCCTCGTGTGTGTACCGTAATAACACAATTGCAATCGAAAGTCTACTATATAATCTCTACTACCGGATAGAAATTAACGCAAAGTTACTGTACTATTCATCATAGCGTCCTCACGTACCCCACTCCCTCTCTCTAATTTACCATACTTGTGTGTAATGGTACATTTTAACCCTCTTTCTATTGTCCAAAAATGTCAGCATGTTTTATGGATTGGAGTGTAAGTCATCATCTTATAATACAAAAAGGAGAAACCCCGAATTTTGTTAACAAAAGTTGATGCTTGAAAGCCATCATAACTGTAGATGAGAGTTTATATTTACGACTATTACCTATATAGTTATAGTTAAGATTATAAAAGATGTAAGGGTGAAATAGGAGTTTTATTGAAATGAGAATGTGTCTTTGGATTGAGAATAGATCAGGTGAGTTGTTCTCTCAAAAATAATTTATGGATATCAGGATGTACTTTTTAAAGATATGGATAAAAATAATGATCAAATATGTTTCAACATGAGAGTGATTGAAATGAGTGTTTTGACCTTTGCTGATGATAGCTAATTCGAGAGAAAAATAACACGAATTAATATTTGGTTTGAACGAATATGTCAGTCAGGGGAAGATGCTAAAAATTTATTTTACTGATACTTAAATGTTGATAATAATCGGAAAGACTTAAATTGAAAGATAGCCAATTTGATTGGATATCAGTATTTAGG
>JABUQX010030081.1:0-30000 GCA_015478945.1 Trachelipus rathkii
AAAAATATAGGCGCAGCGCTAGTCGGCACAGGGCCCGGCGGCATTAGGCGCAGGCCGCACTGGAAAAAAAATCTTAATAGGGCCGCGGCCCTCCGCAGCCCTCTGATAATATTAAATAATTATTGATATATATAGTATAATATATAATAATATATATTATTATATATATATAATACATATATACTTTTATTAGCTATATATATATACTACTTATAATATATTATTGTGTCTATATATATCATACCAGTTTTTTCTTCCTTTAGTATACCTGCTATGATAATATTGTATATTTTAAAAGTTTAAAAAAAACTAATTAACAACATAGCAGAAACACAGGAGGTTATATCCATAGAGTGCTCACAGTATCCAACACCTTTTGAGAAATTGTAAAAGCATAGTGTATAGTTAGTTGGTGAGCCTGGGTTTTGACATCAATGGTTTAGTGACTATAATTTTATCACCCCTTATTTAAGGCTTATGATTTATAATCTTTTACTAAGGAACTTGTTTATAATATTCTAGATTAGTAAAAAACTTGAAGTTTACAGGTTTTACTTCTTGCTGTGAAATTCATGGACATCATTTGTTCCCCCATATAAGAAACCCTGATGGATTACCAGGGTATGTTTCTTGAATAGAATAAATATATGTGACCTCATTTAACTGTCAAATATGCAAATATAAATTATGGTGTAAATACCAATCATTGTTTATATTTGACAGGGTTCTATTCCGGGGATTCATTCCTGAATCCATCGTCGTGTCATTTCGAAACCTGGGATTCATTCCGGAATCCGTTCTTCATTTCAAAGCTGGAATTCTTCATGAATCTTTCTACTTTGTTGGTGTGATTTTGAGGATTGGATTCATCTTGAGTCTGTCTTCGCGGAGTTGATTAGGAGTCGTGATTTAGCTATTAACTTACCAATTTTAGCGTCGGGATTCATCCTAATTCTTTTCTAACAGATCATAGCTTTTTCCTGGAAACCATTCCCCAGGTCACACTAATTCAGCTTAAATCACAATTCTATAAATCACAATTGTTGATCTGGATTGCTATTCCCTTGACTTTTGTATTGCCTATAGAAAATATGTGGTAAGCCAGGGTATCCACTCTGCGGTATCTGTCCTAGCAGCTGTCCTTGCTCGTACAATTTACACATTGAACCTCTTTACTCCACTTTTACTCCAACGGTTATTACTTTTGACTATATTAAATCCATAATTCTTTATATTCATACGTTGCTTATGGTGTAGACTGTGTGATAATTACACTTGTTGTGCAGACCTTACACCGAATCCCAGCTTATTTTAAGCGATTTAGTAAAGATTAAAACTTTTATGGAGTCTCTGTTCACTATCCTTTCACATACGAGACTTGAATGTCTCAATCTATAATCCAATGACTTCCGATCATTACTCACGAATCCTCGTTTAATCTTCGAACCTCTATCTGGGTTAATCTGTTCCTAGAAAGGCTTCCGGAAACGAGCTAAATAATTCTACATCTCATTTCTTCCCTTACTACTGGAATCCTAGCATATTCGAAGGCTCATGTCTTTGTAATAAAAGTTACATCCTCTTTCCAAGATTAAGGTCCATTCTTCAAGCCTTCAAGCAGCGCCAACCGGTAGTCTCTCTAACAGCGACTAACTTCCCTCCGTTACGAGCGATAGTCAACTAACCCTGCTCCGTATTACCCCTGATGGTGTCAGGTGGTTGCTGTGCTTACCAGACATTCGAACCACTATATTTGAACATCACAAACCTAACATATGTGTAATTTTCCATAAATTGACCTTCGTAATCTTCAATTCTTCAATATCTACAAGAAAGAGCGGAGAAAGGTACCTCACCGTCGGGTAAAATTTGTTTATCCCAGCGTACTTCCTCTCCGTCTTATATATATAATATATTATATATATAATATATTACTATATATATATAATATTATATATATATAATATATATATTATATCATATATATTATATAGCAGGGTTGGGGATTTTTTGGATTTTTTGAGATTCGTGACTTCACGGAAATTAAGTGTTGCAAAAACCTAACGTCTGCGGCAAATAACAGCTTCCGTATTAGGATATTTTTTAACCCTACGGCAAATAATTATTTTATCTGAGTTCAAAATCTAAAAATATGGCTTATAGTCTATGACACAATGAACCCATTAAAATCTAAATGCATGTTTATTACTATTACTATTATTCGTCAATAAAATATTACATCAAGAAATAAAAAGAAACATGTTTGAAAAATGATTTTTGTTGACATTTTGATTAGTGGTTGAATGTATACTAGAATAGCCTTCGCTATATATATACTATTTTCATTTCATATGGAAGTTAAATCACTCAAAATCCAATTAACCTTAAAAATAATACTATAATATAGCAAAAAAAGCCAAAAAATCATGATTTTCTTGCAGCAGCCAAGCAACAAATCAATGTGAAAAAACCAGTTGAAAACAAATCAATTTTTTTAACACAGTCCTATCCATATAATATATAAGTATATAGTCCCTACTAAAGTTCATCCATAATATCTACATACACCATAACTATATATAACGTATATAATTATATATAATATATATACTGAAATATATATATAATCCATATACCCTTATATATATATATATATATATACTATATATACTACACATATACGTATTATATATATCATATATATATATATAACTATACACGTATATAATATATAATAATATATCATATTACTTATATACTCGAGGCATACGCTATCTTACTATCCCATATATATGCTATATATATATATATATATATATATATATTAGTATATGCATATATACATAATATTATCATATATAATATATATATATAATTAATATAATAGACTATATATATACAATATAAGTATTATAATATATACGTATACTATCATATATATATATATAATATATATTATATATCAGAAGCTGGGCACTTGTTGCGTCCCACCGAGTTGCGCGTATGGCGGCACTATAGAACGTTTGTGAGGCGCAAAGGCGGCATGATAGGACCAAACACATTTTCAAAAAGGCTGACTAAGCAAAGGCGCACAAGCCGCCCAATGCTCTTGCGCCTATAGCCGCTGCCTACATGCACTGAAGCTCAGGGAACAAGAGCATTCAGTTTATATTTCTCTACTTTTAAAGTTAGAATGACTTAGAATAGCAGCGTGGCAAACTTGTATCATTCTAAAAAACCAGTGTAAAACTTTTATATATATATAATATATATATATAATTATATATATTATATATATATATAATATAATAATATATATATATTACTATATATAAATTATAGTATATATAATATATATATAATATATATATATACCGTAGTCAGCTGAGTTCTTAACTACAAATAAATTGGCAACTATGTCTCTGAAAATTTTCAATCTTGGTATTTTCAATGTTCACAATGTCTTATGAACATGCCTATTAACTAGGTCCAACGGCAGCATAGGCCAGGCGCACTGAAATAAAAAGTATAGTGCGCGCCCAGCCTGATATATATATAATATATATATATATATATATATAAGATATATATAATATTATATATATATATATATACTATATATATATATATATACATATATATATATATCATTTGTCGATACGGTATACCAGTTTCTTCTTTTCCTTCTATATACCTTGACGAAGATATATTGTATATTTTTAAAGTAAAAAACTAATTAAAAACATAGTCAGACGCACAGATGGTTATATATACAGTGCTCACATATCACACCTTGAAGAAATTGTAAAGCATATTTAGCTGGTTTCGTTCAAGGTTAGTGATATAATTTATCCCCTTATTTATTCACGAAATTATTATTTTGAAAAGGAAACTTTATTAATATTCTAGATAGTAAACTTGAATTTGTTACAGTTTTACTGTCTTGCTTGTTGAAATTCTTGCATCATGTCCCCATACCAAGAAACCCCTATTGATTACCAGGGTAGTTTCTTGACAGAATAAATATATGTGACTTTCTTTAACTGTCAAATATGGCAAATATTAAATATGGTGATAAATACCAATCATTGTTTATATTGAACAGGTTCTATTCCCGGGGATTACACTTCCTGAATCATCGTCGGTGCATTTCGAAACCCTGGGATTCATTTCGGAATTCCGGTCTTCTTACACAAAAGCTGGAATTCTGTGCATGAATCTTTCTACTTTGTTGGTGTGATTTTGAGGATTGGATTCATCTTGAGTCTGTCTTCGCGGAGTTGATTAGGAGTCGTGATTCATCCTAAATCTTTCTCCATACCAATTTTAGCGTCGGGATTCATCCTGATTCTTTTCTAACAGATCATACTTTTTCCTTGGAACCATTCCCCAGTCAAATTCAGTTTAGTCATCATTTATTCACAATTGTTGAGTCTGGATTTCTTATTCCCTTGATTTTATGCATGAGAAATATTTGGAAGCGTTCGGTTTCCACTCTCGTATCTGATCCTAGAGCTGTCTGTGCTCGTGTACATATTTTACACATTGGAACCTTTTACTCCAACTTTTACTCCAACGTGTATTATTTGACTATATTAAATCATAATCTTTTATTCATATGTTGTTGGTGTAGGACTGTGTGATATTAACTTTTGTCAGACCTCCCACCATATATTTTGAGCGATTTTAGTAAAGATAAAACTTTTTTATGGAGTGTCACTATCCTTCATATTGATGCTTTATTGATATTATTACTCTTAATCTTCGAGACCTCTATCGGGTTAATCTTCGAGAAAGCTCCGGGAAACGAGCTAAATAATTCTACATCTTTCTTTAGGTAAAAAACTTAGATTGTTATAAACCTTTTTATATGTTATAAAAGTTACAATCCTCTTCGAATAGTCATTCAAGTCAGCAGGCCAACGGAGTCCTAAAGACTAACTTCCTCCGTTACGGAGATAGCCTAACCTGCCTCCGCGCGTATTTACCCCTGATGGTGTCAGAGTGGTTGTCTGTGCTTATCCCAGACATCAATCGAAGCCACTATTTTCTCGAATCATCAAAACCTAAAACATTCTAACGCTACATTTTCCATAAACTTGGAACCTTCGTTTAATCTTCAATTCTATCGAAACAACCCTCATAATCTCCAAGAAAGAGCGGAGGCCCCAGATTCGGTTACCCCTCACTCGACGTGACACTTGGTTGATCCCAGACGTACTCCTCTCCGTCATATTATACTACTATATATATAATCTATATATTATATATATACTATTACCTATATTATATATTATATATATATTACTATTATAATTATATATATATATATATATAATAAATAAAATATTAATATATATATATATTACAAGGGTTTGGGATTGTTTTGGGATTTTTTTTGTTTGAGATTCGTGAGATTCCAAAGATGTATTTCTAAAAAGCAAACTGTTTTTTTTAAGTTCGATTAGCGGTATTATTTTTTAAACCCTAAGGCAATATATTCTGAGTTCAAAAATCCTGTAAAAAATATGGCTTATAGTCCTATGACACAATATGAAAACTAGCAAACACTAAAAGAGTGTTATTTGTAATAATGATTAATACATATATACACTCAGAAATAAAAGAACCAACATGTCTGAAAAAAATGCATCATTTTGTTGACATTTTTTATAGTGTAGAAATTTTGTAACAGAATAGCCTTGCTATGATATTATTATTCTAATCTTTTATTCCTCACCTCAATTGGCAGAGCCTTAAATCACTTAAATAATTGAAAATTATGCAGTGGAACTCTACAATTATCATATATATAAGCAAAAAAGCAAAAAATCCATGATTTTGTTGAGCAAAAATATAGTGAATCTTAAAACAATCAAATAATAACAAAAACATCTAATTGTTTAAAGTCTATCCCTCTCATCTATAATATATCACAGAGTATATATACTTATTATACTGCTATAACTACTAATCACTTATGTACCATACTCACTTACTACTACATATACTGTATATATTTATATATTTACTACGTACATCTGAGTTATCACCTTCCTAGCACCAGCTCCCTACCCTATGATAATTATATACTCTACTGATTTCGACTACTCTTCATATATATATATATATATATATATATATAACTATATGATATATAATATATATATATATTTAGGTATTATATAATTATAGTATAATATATCATAAATACTATATAATATACATCATACTATTATATATACTACTATATATATATATATATATATATATATAACTTATAATTTATATCATATACATATATATAATATACCTATAATATATATATTATATATATATTTATATATTATAATATTGCCTCATACGCCGTAGTCATTAGGCTCGTACTCTTATTACTCCGCCGTAACACTGTAACCTATCTACGAATAAGCGAATTGACCCAGTTTATTTACTTCTCACACTGATTTATCTACTCAGTATACTCCATATATAAATAATAAAACGAACTCTATATACTCTCAATCATACTAGCTCAGCCTCTAACCAGCCCACTGGCGTAATCCCCCAACGTATTCTTCCTTTTACTAACCTCAACAAAATATTATCCGCTCTCGTATACAATCATACCTATCTCATCTCTCAAACCGGAGCCACGAGGCACGGCTCGCGACGACTTTTAAGATATAATATATATATATATATATAATATATCAGAGCTGGGCCGTTCGCGCACACACGAGTTTGCGCCTATGGCGCACTATAAATTTGTAGGCGCAAAGGCGCATAGGCGCAACAATTTTCAAAAAGGCGGAACTAAGCAAAAAGGCGCACAGCCAATGCTTCTGCGCCGTATACGCGCGCCCTTGACTGCAAACAGGAAACAAAGTCATTCAGTTTTTTTAAATACCTCTTTAAAAAGCTGTCATCTCAGTACAAATAAACATCTCATCGAGCACAGATGTCCATCAGCAACTCCACAGCGGAGCGGGCATACCTTGTGTATTCATTCTAAAAACATGTTAAACACTTTTATATATATATTATATATAATACAGGCTACCGTACACCTTAGTCCTCAGTTACGCCTTCTTTTAACGATCGACATACTCTTCGTCAGGACAGACGTCTACAATCTAAAGTCCACGCCCACGATATACCTCCCCACTCGCAGAATAACTAGTTTATCATGTGGTCCCGCCATATATACTGGATCTATATAATATATAATATATACTATATACTATATATAATATATATATATATATATACTATATATATATACTATATATATATTATATATATATATATATATATAGTACTATATATATATATACCGTAGTCCAGTAGTCTTAACTACAGAACTAAAGATTGGCAACTATGGCTCCTGAAACATTTTCAACCTTCTTTCAGCGAATAGGCAGATGTGACAAATATAGGCGCATAAGGCGCTAGTCGCACTACGTCCGGCGGTATAGGCGCTAGCGCACTTGAAAAAAATATAGTGCCGCTCCAAGCTTCTGATAATATATATCATATATATAATATATATATATATATATATATATATTATCTATACTATATATATTATATATTATATGATATATCATATCAGTGCGAGGCGTGGCCATTTTCCAGCAGTCATCGCTGCAGTTCCGCGTTCACCTATATCCAACGATATACTATATATACTTAATATTTATATATAATATATATATATAATACTATACTATATATATATATATATATAATATATATATATATTATTAATATATATATATATATATATATATAAGATATATATATATATATATATATATAAATTATATCATATTAACCATATTACCTATACACCACACTCTAAGGCCAATGCAGATGCTGTACTCATCAGCACATCATTTACTATACTTAATATATAATTATTATATATAATATATATATATATATACAACCTCCTGTGGCAAACACATTCCAGAATATTCAACTCGCCTGTCTTAGCTGAAAAGAATGCCCTTCTTATATCCAAAGACAGCGCCGTAGTAACTGTAGAGGCCTAGTATATCTCATTGCAGCGTATAGTTCTTCTTCAATTATCCTTTCTCTGCCTCGTTCCCTCGGTCTGGCATTCCCTCGTCCCCGATCTACGTCTCGCGGCCCTACAGCCCTCAGCATCCTCGCAGACGACGCCCTTGCACTGAGGCGTGAATAACCACTGTCCTGAGACTGGCCCGGATGTCTATCATCCTAACGTCGAGCTACGAAAAGATTGCAGCTACTGAACTTACGCGCTAAAAATTTGGTCCAGAATTGCTATCATGTCCCGGTCTGAAAATCGCCTTTTCTACTGAAAACATCTGCACCAAACCTAACACCTCACACCAGTACAGCAACGTAACTGCTATTTCTGATCTGTCTCAATGATGAGGCTCTGTGCTTATCATGCACGAGATATGTAGTCCCACGAAATCCTTTCTCCTTGATGCCCTTGCGCCTCTCACCCTGTAGGTAGACTCATCCTCATGCTTCTCTAGCATATCTCAGCCTACTATTCTAATATCCAGAGGGTTCCTCCGAACGCAAATGGTCGCAGAGATCATTCAAGGTCTACATCTATTGCGCGCATTAACGCGCATAGCTATTATTACGAACAGTGGTTTTACTATTACTTTCGTTTGCTCTTGTAGAACAACATTGCGATTATGCCCAGCATCTTATTAGCTTTATTATTTGCTTCAAAAACACTGATTAGCTACTTTCAATAACTGCTTATAATACACCTATAATCTTTTCTGGTCCACAGGTTTTCAAGCTAATCCCCATCATATGGTTCGCTAGTTAAAACCTTTTAATTTGAGAAACCTAGGTGAAGAACCTTACAATTTTTTACTATAAAAATGCATTGGCCACTTATCTGCCCACCCAAGGAGTTTATCAAGATCATTTGAATCCGCAGCTAATACAAAATCAAGCTGCACAGAAGATACACACCATTCAGCCGCAAGCAAGCGTTCAATGATGTACAGCTCCCATTCCGCAACATAAACATTCATTGGTCCTAAGCTATCCTTCACTGACGATCAGAATGCGCAGCAGCAGACCGCTATCTGACTATACCCCAGCACCACATTTAGCCACTCATGCTCATTATACCGCAGAAAGGTGCCCCTGGAATGGTGTGTGCCATTGCGCCGGTTGAGCCCGTGAGACTGGATGTGTTCTCGAACTCCAGGCAGTGGTACTACTAATCAACAAACTCCACAACTGTGAGCGCACGGCGCACTCGGTGCCTCTCAGGGAATCTACCTACACACACTCACACGCACCTATGGGTACTGAAAACACGGCGGCTCGGCCGGGTTCGGATCATCGGTAACGGACAACGTGATAGGCCAAATCACGGCCAGCCGTCCGTGCTTCCGGTCATTTATATGATATACCACATACTGCCCGAGCAAACGGGCCAGTTTATATCCTGCTACGCACACTCCCAAACAGAAACAGGTCAACCGTGTCCGCACCCCTATACTCCTAGACAGGACTCTCTAATTCATCTAATGCCATCCTTCGGAGGGATCTACAGCTGCTCGACAAACCTAACGCCAAGGAGCGCGGGCCCCTTTTGACACCCGCTTAAAAACCTTTTTCTTATTTAAAATCTTTATTCAATCGTTTAAAATTCCTTAAAATCACCTATATCTACTAAAAAATATAAAAGGTTAAAACTACACTCTATCAATTTTTACCCGTTAAAACCACTATCGATAAGGATTCTATTATTTATTAAAATTAAAGTATATTAAAACCAAAAACAAAATAATTAAGAAAATAAAAAGTATAAAAATTAAGAATTCTGTTTCAAATAGAACTGTGCATTGACGGAGGCTATATTAGGAGACTGAGGCTAGTTAGTTGCGAAACAATCGCATAAAAATTTCTGACCAAATCTTAACAAATTCTTCTGCCACTTCGGCACTACTTTTAAATGGAATCCTTTGTCACGTTTGACCAAACTTGAATTTTGATAATGAAGAACAAAATAGATATCTCCATTTTGTGTTTCATAAAGGCTTTTTATTTTTTTTATTTATATTTCTGTTTTAATAATTTGCAAATAAAAATAAAATTATTTTATATTTGAATGGGGTTGGCACCTTTAGGATATCAGTCTAGCAATCATGCAAACCTCAACTACTAATTTTACAATGATTTAATTTTTTTTACTTTTATAAGGATCTTTATATATATTTTAATTATTTTATTAAAGTTATATTATATTAAAAATAAAAATAAATATTATTATTATAAATTAATAATAATATATATATATTAATATAATATATATATATAAGTTATATAATATATAATATATTATATACTTAATATATTATTTATAATAATATATTATATTATTAATATTAATAAATATATATATAATATTATATTATATATTATAATATTATATATAATTAATTAATATTAATATGATTACATATCAGGAATATATGATTACATATTAATATGATTACATATATCAATAGTGTGTCGTTCATCTATGAAAAGAGTGACTGTTTTAAAATACAATTCAATAAAAAATTCCTTGCAAGAAATTATTAAAGAATAATTTATGATTAGGAACGTGAAGTGATTAAATTAAAAAAAAAACAGGAAAAAAAATCAAATTCATATTAAATTCTTTGAAATAATTTATTAATAAGAATACCAAAATATTAATAGACCTTACATTACAATTTTTAATAATCAATTAATAAAAATTTGGATTATTTATCTTTTAAATATATATATATAGAGTCAAAATAATTAATTTCTAATTTTGAATTCAAATATGATATAATGAAGATAAAATTAATTTCAAATAATTAAAAAAAATAATTATATAAATAATAAAGATAAAATTGAATAAATATATAAATACATAATAAATAAACTAAGTAATGTTAAATGCTGAAAACGAATAATGTTACATAAAAATATTATATATAATATATTTAATACATCAAAAACAATAATAAAAATAATAATTATGAATAATAATAATAATACATCAATAATAATAATAATAATGAAGAATATATATAATATCAATCAAATTCGAGTGATATGAATAATAATATAATATATAAAAAATAATAATTTAATTATCATACATAGAAAATAAAATAATCGAAAATATGATAATCAAGTAAATTAATTAAATTATAAATCTCCTCTGATAGATAATAATTATAATGACATATTTGTTATAATAATAAATATTTAAATTATTGATTAAAGAAAAACAATATTAATTATAAAAAAAATAGTCGTTAAACATGCTAAATACTCTCATAGAATCAATAATAAATTATATTATTAAAATTATTTATTATAAAAATTATGATAATTAATAATAAATAATAATAATAATAATAATAATAAATAATTAATAAAAAATAGTAAATCACACAAAAATGCAAATAAGTTAATAAACATAAGTGTATATTAAAATAAAAATTTTATATGAACAATAATAATACAGTAATCAATAATCAATCATACAAAAACAACAAATATAACTAATAATAATAAGTAATAATAATACATAAAATAATAATAATAATAATTAATAACTAATAATAATAATAATAATTAATAATAAAATTAATACATCACAATAATAATTAATAATATAATAATATAATAATAATTATATAGATAAAGGTATATTTAAAATATTAATTAACCCCGCATCTAATAAAATCATAAGAAGATAATACAATGAAAATGAATGGTCAATACAATCATAGAGTAAAATAAGTAATAAATAATAATAATAATAAAGTATATATTAGACTAATAATAATAATGATAAAGTATATATAAATTAATACATAATATATTCAAAAATAAATAAATATCACTAATTATATAATAATAATAATATGATATCACTAATAACTAAAATCAATAATAATTCAAAGATTTAAGAAATATTAACCAAGAGAAACGAACTGCGGGAAGGCCGGAGCAACGGAGAACACGAGGGAAGAACCAAGATTCTTTTTCGTGGAGCCGGATTTAGTGACTTAACATCGTACTATCACCATTCAATTAATTATGAAAGGAACGTGAGAGAATTTTGACACGAGTATCCAACCTGTTGCTGAAAAATCATTTTTCAAATCTCTCATGGATGAAAGAACATTCATGACTCAGTTTCTTTTTTGCCTTTCACGATCATAATTCAAACTATTACACCAAGGGATAATGGAAAGACTTTATTTACTCCAATTTTGTCAAGACGTGAATTTTTTTAATAAATCGAATCACATTTCATTCCTTGTATGTGAATTCATTTATATTTTAAGCACAGTCAATTCCTACAATCTATCCTCATTGCTATTCCACTTAAAACGAATTTTTTTTCATATATTTCATTTATTGTATAGCAACGTTTTTTCTTAATTATATGACCCAAACTTTTGCACACCATCAATTTTTAGCCTAATTCTAACTATACCAATATCTCAATATTTCGCTTTTTCAAAGAAAAAAAAATTGTTTTTAGAAGAAGTGTAAATATCGAGATATTTTTTTTCTACTCATCCGATCAACATCAAAATTTCATGGCGTATATAGTCAGGCGAGATACATCTTTTTTACTTAGATAAATTTTTTTTTTTTGTATAGTCAAAAAATATATTTTTATAAAAAATTTTCAAAATCTTTATTTTAAAATTTGTTCCAAGGACAAATCCAAAACTACTACATATACACCAAAAAAATTATGTAAATTAAAAATGTGCATCTCCCTTGGCTACAAAGGCCCTGAAAATTTTATTCAGATCTGATGACCAGAAATTTTTTTTGTGCTATTTTTCAATTTTAAAACCAAAAAAAAGTAGGTTTTGAAAATCGACCAATGCTGGGATTTGGGGTTAAATATCAATATTTTGCTCCAAGAATTTTTAGGTAATTGTCCAATCTTTGTATATTTCAAGTTTGAAGTAATTTCGAATAAAATTGTAAAAGGAGTAGTGAAAAATGTCAAAAATGACAATGGACACAGAAATACACCCGAAAACGACGTTTTAGAGGTCAGAAATAGCAGCTGTTTGCCGTTTATTTGATCAAAATCGCCTGCAAATTAAGAATTTGGGGTTCATTTCAAAATTGAAGGAAAAATGGGGCTCGGCCGGAGCAAAAATCAAACCCTCCGTTTAAAACGAAAAATTGTTCATTTATTGCATAGCAACGTCTTTTCTTAATTATATTTCCCGAACTTTTGAGTTTTGACCACCATTCAGCCAGACTAACCGGAAAATAAAATCTGGTGAGAAAAATGGTTGCTTGAAATTCTAATTCACGTCGACGGTTAACTGAAAAAGAAGATTGTGTTCAAAGTTTCCTGTAAAGTATTAATGCATCGGATGTCTGATAGATTCGGATACTGATACGAATTTCTCTCTCTCTCTCTCTCTCTCTCTCTCTCTCTCTCTCTCTCTCTCTCTCTCTCTCTCTCTCTCTCTCTCTCTCTCTCTCTCTTAATATATATATATATATATATATATATATATATATATATATACGCAGAGATATCGCATCTTCTCTATTTTTAATAGGTATAGATATATATATATATATATATATATATATATATATATATATATATATATATAATATTTTTACATATAAAGAATATTTGTAATTAATAATTATTTAACAACCTTATATATAGATATATATATATATTTTATATCTTACTATATATATATATATATATATATATATATATATATATATATATATATATATATATATATATATATATAACCTTTAACTATATACTATATATATATACTATATATATATATATATACTATATATATATATATATATATATATATATATATATATATAATAATAATATCAATAATAATAATAATAATAATAATAATTATACAGGTTCACTTTCTGGAAAGTCAGGAATGTCAGGAAAGTCAGGAAAATAAAATTTGTCAGGGAACGTTTTAAGATATATGCAGAGAGTCAGGGAAATTCCAAAAAGTCAGGGGAAATTTTAAAATGTCAAAACATATGAAGAATGAAGTCCATGGACCAAGTTGCATATTTTGATATATTTTTCCCTTACTGTATAAGTGTGGAATAAGAGATGTATTTGACAAGTGAATGAAAAGGATGGGCGAGGAATGACATTCCATAAATCTACTTCTATCCTGTTTCTTTCTATTTTTAGTTCACTATTACCTACTATTCTTCTTATTCTGTTCGTGAAGTTGTTCCAAGCTCATCCTTTTGATTGAAGGTGATTGGTGTATGGAGTTTTAGACTTTATGACTTATGACTTAATCTGTTTATCTTTTTCTTTTAGGATTTGCATACTTTTTAGAGACAGTGGCTTTTTTTTTTTTGAGAGAGGTTTGACAGTGATTTTGGATTTCTGTGCAGTTGAAGGATATTTTATTATTTATTTATAAATAACTTCAAACAAAAAACTAACTTTTAACGACCAGTAGTTGGACGTCAAACTGAACCCACAGTTTATCAGGAGGTTTGGGTAAAGGACCTGATAGTTCCAAGGCATACTGTAAGGTATGTAAAAAGAACTTTGATCTATCTAACATGGGACGCCAAGCCGAAGTTTCACATTCAAGGGAAACTCATTTAGATTTAATCAAAAACTCGGCAGGACCAACCATCATTAAAAACTTTTTCGTTATGTGTTCTAATAATACAAATATTAGTGAAAGTGTGTGCACTGAAAATTATGCCATTCCATCAACTTCTAATCATACTCAGCCGATTGTAAATGACCCTGAGTGTTCTATTAATAACCAACCAAAATCAGGTTTATATAATTAGTTTCCATCTTTTTTATTCAAAGATGATGTTACAGAATCTGAAATACTATGGGGCATTAAAAGTGGTGGATGATAAAATGTCTTTAACTCATTATTACGAATATAGGAAACAACAGACTTTAGATAGTGCGGTAACTGCAAATTTAAAAACTCAGGACCGACCAAGTGTAATGTGATTAACATGGACTTTGCTCCCTATTACTACACAGAAAGCAAAAATCACAATACACTCTACTTTGCAGTGAAGCTCATTCTACCCTTGAATTAAAATTCAAAATATTTTTGGATGGTGATTGTCTTTCTAAGAGACTCGATTAGTTTTTTTTTTCTATAGTACCTGGGAATCAATGTTATGTGGAATTGTAGCAAATTATTAAATTAGGACTGCTATTTTCGCATGGAAATGTGACAGTGGAAAGAGGGTTTTCTATAAATTAAGCAATTTTAGTGAAGAATCTGAAAGAACATAGTCTGATTTCTCAAAGAACAGTGCACAATGCTATAAGATCTCATGAAAGTATTCATAAAGTTCCTATCACTCAATAAATGTTGACAAATGTAAGAGCTGCCACTAGGAGATATGAAGAACATCTCAGAGTCAAAACAGAACCAAAAAGAAGATAATAAAAAGGTTGAAAAAAGAAAATTATCCATACAGATTTATAAACTTGAAGAGCAGAGAGAAAGATGTCAAAACTGAAAGCTTTGACAGAAGACTCTATAAAATCAAAAATTCAGGCTTGAGAAGAAAAGGTTAACCTAAATCTCCCCCCATTTAGAACTTTTTGTGATCACAGTGGACGTTGTTCACCTAGGCTATTCATTAATGTAAGCTTTTAATTTATTTCATGCTTTGGCAATAACTAAATAAAACTGTTTACTTTTGGAAAAAATAAAAAAGGAGTGCGTTGGACGGCTATGGGAAAGGTATAGGCTGATTACTAAAAAAAATAAAATATTTTTTTAAATTCATCCATGATGATGAACAGTTTCTAAAGTAAATTTTCAATAATTTAATCGCCTTGAAGGCTTCAATTAAATAGGCTGCAATAACAGATGTGAGTATTTATAGGCCAAAAGTAGCTTGAGCATGCTGGTCAGGAAGGAAATTTGCAGGATTTACGGTCAGGGAATGTCTCAGGAAGAAAGTCAGGAAATCAATTCAAATTTCAGGTAGAACCCTGTAATAATAATAATAACAATATATAATAATAATAATAAATAATAATAATAATAATAATAATAATAATAATAATAATAATAATAATAATAATAATAATAATAATAATAATAATAATAATAATAATAATAATAATAGTAGTAACCACAGTTTTGGGATCACCACAGCTTTTTCAAAAAGTATATAGGGAATATAAGGTCTGAAACTTATTAGGAGGCAATATAATCTATATATGGGATAAGGCTGAATCCGTGTAATTTTCCAGTCTGTAGGATGTATGGGGGTCACCCCAAGGTGAACACTAAATGTGCGCCCCACGCCCTTGTGTGATCGCATCAGGTGAGTTTAGGGCTAACGAGCGTTTGGGCGACCGAGCACTTGGAGGTCAAACAGACAGACACAGACTGAAGCGCGCGTGCGCATACACATACATATTATTATTATTAGGCTGAAGAAGTGGAAACACTTTTGAAGGAATCGAATCTGAGTCGAAAAACAATCCCTGTAAGGGATCGTTTTTACGCACTCTAACTTTGCTTTCCACCGAGGTTTCTTCTTCTCGCATCCGGTTCTGAGTCCGATATATATATCTACAAGGGTTAGAGTTAACGTATCGCTTTCAAACTTGGTATATGATTTCTATGAAGGTGATAAACTGAGCCCTGGCGAGTTTTGGTGACCGTAGGTCACCTTAAGAGAGATACTTTGCCCCCACTGGTTCAAAAGGTCAAATTCATCCTGAAAACCAGGTTAGGTTTAACATATTGGGCTAAAATTTGGAAAGTGTTTGCTATATGATGACACAATCGTCTGAGGACCGTTACATTCTGTGTCCCACCATAAGGGAGCCTTGCCCCCAAAAATTAAATGATCGTAGAAGACTGAAACTTGGGAGAAAGGTTGAAGGAGGTCAGGTCTGAGACGGAGACGGAGTCGGAGTTGAATTCGGTTTCGGAGTCAGGGACCCTGCGGAGGGTCCCCCTTTGGCGTAATAGAAGAAATGCATGGATGCAGCAGAGGAAGGATGAGAAAAGAAGAAGAAGGAGGAAGAAGGAAGGAAAAGATGAATGGGAGGAAAGAATGGAGAAGGAGTCTGACTCAGAGGTGTAGTTGACAGATGCATCGATGCTGGCTCCGGTTTGGTGCCGAGTTTAAATATTTGTGTAATAATACATTATTTTTGTTAAAATAAATATTTATAAGGATGTAGATCTCAACAAGGATGTTTGAGACTGCCTCATGAGTGAGCAAAAGAAGGTAGCGTCATCAGGCTCCTGGTCGATGGAGGGGGCGCGCCCGCAGGCGCGCAAGCCAGAGCAGTACGCCGAGAAGCAATCGGCGTGCGCGCCGCCGGCGCGAATCGGCGCGACGTATCGCCCGCCCGCAGGCACGCGCCGCATCCGATATTGCGCGCCGCAGATCAAATTTTTACAAAATTTTCATGTTTACACACCCCCACAAAGCCGTAAATCACTAAATCAACCACTATCAATCTCCCCACAGCCATCATGTGATCTGTGATTCTAAGTGATCTTCTGCTCTGATCTATTGATCCTTGATTAAAGGTCAAGTACCATTTTCATGTTTTACAACACCCTAAAGCAGTAAATCACTAATCAAACCACTATCCAATCTCCCTACTGACCATCTGTGATCTCTGTGATCTATTGATCCAGCGATCTAAAGCCAATTCATTGATCATGATTCAAAGATCATTTTACTAAAATTTTCATGTTTATATACCCTAAATCAGTAAATCATAAATCATCCCATCATCAACACTCCTACAGTATCTGCGATCTATTCTGATCTGATCTATTGATCTGATTAGATATGTAAATTTTACTAAGGAAGAATTATATGTTTTACATACCTAAATCAGTAAATCCCTAAATCAAACCCTATCCAATCTCCCTACTGACCATCTGTGATCTATTAAATCTATTGATCTATTATTGATCTATTGATTAAGGTCAAATTTTTATTAAAATTAGTCATGTTTTACATACCCTAATCAGTAAATCAGTAAGTCATACCATCATCAACCACTGCTTCTGTTCATATGTGATGTAGTCTATTGATCACACAATGATCTATTGATTCAGGTCATATTTTACATACCATAAAACAGTAAATCTGCACGAGTCTGAATTCCCCAGTATCCTCCCCTCCTCCATCCTTCTCATCCACGATCTATTGCTATTTGAGCTAGTGAACCATTTATAATATAAATGCAAACCTTTTCTTATTCATTAAGTGATCAGGTGTCAATCTAGAATGGACGTTGGTAAATTTATGTTCCATGCTCCTGCTACATGTCTTGTGTCTGGTCCTACAGGATGCATGTGGGAAAACATTTCTGTTATTAAACATTTTAAAAGAGGTTGAGATTTTTGAACAACAACCTGTTAAAATCATTATATGAATTATTTAGTGTTTATGTAGAGAAAGTTTAAAGATTACAAAGATGTAATCAAATTTCACGAAGGGTTATATGACATAAAAACTCTTCATATGTTTACCAGGACATAAAGTATAATCATACCAGATGATTGCATAAATTGAATGAGGATATAACAAGAAACTTTCACTGTTTACTCTCATCATTTATTGTAACATCACAGTGACACATAACTCAGAATATCTTTTTCCACCAGAATAAATTAGAGGATGTGTCTTTAAACGCAGTATTTAATCTTGTTCATGCAAAAGAAGAAGGGAATGCTGGGACCAGGTCAATGTTGTGCTACCTACTCAACGTAAGAGTTCTACTAAAGGAAGTATATAAAGAAGTTACATCTATACCTCATGGTTATTTACTCTGTGAGCTTCATCTTAAGAACACGCATAGTGTTACTGCGTACTAATATCTTACCTAACGAGATTGAGACAATACATACCTGAATAATGAGCACTCTAGTAGCTGATTATTTACCTCTTATGAGAAAATTTAAAAGCCTGAAACCTTCAGAAAGAGCATGGAAGCTGATCTGTGAAGATTGAAAAAATTTATACCAATGTATAGCAGAAGTATGCCTAAATCTTATAAAAGGAAATGTTAACAAAAGAGAAGGTAAAGACAACCTCTTCAAGGAGACAAAAACAAAATATTTGCAGATAAAATCTCTATCATCAGTAGAAGCTAAAAATAAAAGAATCCATTACAGAAGATGCAGGTGTGTTCTACCTTTACACTTTTTTTAGCGCCTGATAACCAAATTGGCTTGCTCGGTGATGAAGAAGGTAGTGGTCTTACCCTACAGCGATTATGAGAAGATAAAATATAACACTGGACCCCTACCTCTACAACAGCAGCAACAACAACAACAACAACAACAACAACAACAACAACAACAACAACATCATCAACAACAGATAACTTCCCTTTAAATCTTCATCAAGCCATCAACTGCAACAGGTCGGATATAGCCCTTATCAACCATTGATTCAACAGCAGCCTTTGAGTTTATATGATCCTCAGGTTGAACAGATAAATAATTACGAGAAGGAACTGCATCAAATATTAAACTCTGATGTTAACATTCATGAAAAAAGAATTCTATATCAAAATGCTATACAAAAATTAGTAGATCTAAAAGTTTTATTAAATTCACCTAAGGAAGATTCAGCTCTAGTAGCAGATGATACTAAGCCCGTGGTGAAAAGAGAAGATAATTTTAAACATGTACTCAAGGAAAGCTTGCCTATGAGGAGTAAGAAAACAGGTATAGCTCTATATAATATTTTAAAAGATCAGATTACATGGAATGAACTCCGGTCATTATTGAGGGAGAAGTCATAGTTGGATCGAATATTATTGACTTGATATCCGATCTCTCTCGTGATTGGAAGAAGACTCCTGTAGCAGGATGGAACAGGATCAAACAAGAACTTCAAACTATTAATTTTCCGAGAACTTTAATTCTGAATAAACAAAGATTAGCTGATCTGGATAATATCCCAATATCTCCTAGACCTGATGCAAGCCCATCTGGTACTTCTTTTGCATCGGATAGATTAAAGTTGTTAAGTAGAAGCACATTACCTTCAAGTGTAGGAAGAATAGGAAAAAAACCACACATCGCATCAAAATGGATTAGTTCATAATTTTTATATGATGCTTGTATTATTTGTAATTTAAAAAATTATGCATATATTCTATGTTATCTTTCTGTATACACTTGCTTTGATAATTTAAAATAGTTAATATTATTTTGTAATTAAAAAAAAATAAATAAATAACATATACATTTGATTTTTATATCACCTTTCAGTATAAATGAATATAATCTTTTTATTGATAATGTCATTGTGAATCATGGAAGCTAAGGAAGCGGTCGATAAATATTGCTTTGATGTGAAACAGCCATGCTAACAGTTACGGAGGTTTTTCAAGGTTTGCATCGAAGTTTCCACAAATTAATAAAAAGAATTGAAAAATATTTAGAAGGCGAGGATGCCTTTCATAAACCTATACGAAAAAAAATTTCCCAACACGGAAAACCATAGCAACACATTTAGATAGCGTATGGCAACTAGACTTAACCGATATGATAAAATATAAATCTTGCAATGAAGGTTATCAATATATTCTTTTTGTGATAGATGTATATTCCAGATTCTTATGGATTTAAGGGTTTTCAAAGATAAAAAAATCAGAACTGTTGCTACAGCTGTCCAAGAAATTATAAATGAAGAGGCAGATATCCTCAAATATTATGGACGAGATAAAGGTTCAATTTTAGGTAAAGAGTTTCAAGAAATAGTTACCGAGTATGACATAGGGTATTAAAACATAACAGTTAATAAAGCAGCTTGTAGTTGAAGAGTACAGAGGACTATAAAAGAGAATTACGCCAGGTATTTTACGAAGATGAGCCATTTAAATATTTCATTATCTTTACTAGAGACCTGACACCTCTATAATCTGATCTTTATCACAGAACACTCAGGACTACCCCTATAGAGATGGTGAAGACAGGAAACCTGCTGTACTATCATCCCCAAGGAAAAATAAAAAGATAACACGAATGTTCAGCTGGAAATTATGTAAGAAGTATCAGGACTTTGACAAAATTCAGAAAAAGGATATGAAGGCTTTAGATGGTCAGAGAAGTTTTTAAAGTAGAGACCATCAGAGAATTCCCTAGAGACAGGCTAAAATTATACTATCTTGAGGATTTAGATGTTGAAAAAATAAAGGAGGGTTATATAAACAAGAAATACAGAAAATACAGTTTGACAAGAAACCCCAGAATATAAATAGAAAAAATATTAGGATCAAAGGAGGGTAAAAATAAACAATATCTTGTGTCAAATGGATGGGACATCCAGCCAAGTTTAATAATAGTTATATAGAATGCTAGTGGTAAACGTGCGATCGGTTTTACTTTGCGAACATGCCGGTAGAGATCAGCTCTGCTGCCGCCATGGCTTTCTATGGATCCTGTCTGCCAGAAATAAATCACTCAGACTTTACTACAGAGTTGTTGAGAGTCCTTTAAAACTTGAACGAGAAATGTATGAAGTAGGGTTATGCGAAATGATATTGCACGTATTGAGAATATGCCGGAATCACAAATGGCATTTATGATATTTAGAAATGTTGAACATGTTAAAGATGTATTAAAAATTAACACAGATATGGATATTATCGTGATAACTGGTAAAGAATATTTCTTTGAAAGATATGTAATAAACCGAGGTCTCTATAAATCTCTTACCGATGTGTTCATAGACTTAAACAAACAATTTGGATCAAGTCGTATATGTAAGTAAAGATTTAGTGTTTCTAGTTAATAAAACATTCAACGATGACAATGTGTTAATCACTTTAAAATCTCAAGCTCGAGTAAACCTAAAAGATAGAAGTTTATTTATTTTCCGCACTACCGACTGGTTTCGTAAATGTAATTACCTACGTGATGATACAATATTGAGCATTAACGATATCAAAACACCTCTGAATGAATTAATACGTTATATCCCCTCTATGGAAGAGTATATAGATAAGCTTGTTGCAAAAAATAACAACGATGATTCGTTACATTTTGTGTGCGAGCCTTCAAAGATGTTACAAGACCCCGGTGTAGCATATGTTTACAGCGATATTGTTGAGCCCCAGTATGTAGGAAACACTAAGGCTCAGCTACTTAGAGTGATACATTTTCCTAAAGATGAAAGAGTTATAAGTTTCCCTAGTGTGCACTATATACCTTTGAATAATGCTCATTTTAAGACCGTAAGGGTGTATATAAGAGACGTAGAAGGTAAACCATATCCATTTACAGTTGGGACAGCTGTGATGTAAAGTACATATAGAAAGAAGCTCCGTTAAATAATAATAATAACATGGAAAGAAGAGAAAGTCTTCAGGGGTTCAAGAATACCAGGAAGATATGGTTGGGTGGATTTTTTGCTTCACTGTTTCGACGTGCTATCCCGTTGTTTAAATCAGGAGGTAAATACCTTGCTAAAAAAGTAGCTAGAACAGGTATAGATACTTTCCAAGATATTATGGGTGGTGTTAACCCTCGAACAGCAGTAAAACGTAGACTTGCCGATGCTTCTGACGAAATGTTAGATGATGTTAAAAGGAAAATACGACGTAAGATGACTGGTCAAGGTGTAGGTTACCGTAAAAAACCTATAAAGAGGAATAGGAAAGGACCACTAAAGAAAAAGTGTATTGACGTGTTTGCTCTTTAATAACATTGTTAAGTGGTAACTTTTTACATAAATAGAAACATCCTGTAACTATTTCGTATATAAGGTATGTTTAAGTGATAACCTGTAACTATTTCGTATATAAGGAATGTTTAAACAGAGCTCTCCTCATTATACATCTAGCGATTGTGCCAGCAGCAAGTGCATTTTCCTCCATCCTTCAGTCCAGATTGTTGTAGGTTGGGGATCTTCATAAAGTGACCCTACCTGGATCAGTCTTGGGTGAATCTATAACTTCATTAATTGTTAATCTGTTTCATGCCATCACAAATACAAATCGCCTCTACGGTCAAATATCCCCTTGGTACTTCTGACCAATATCTTGACCCTTCGAATGTGTTTATATCTGAAGACCAAGTTAGTAAATGAGGATGGTTCAGATCTCACATGTACATCTATAATCATAGCCACAATTTAAAGACGCAGAGAAACACTATACCAAGGCCTTGTACATAAAATCTAAAATACTTGTATGAATATTGTAAATTAGATGTAAATGGAGATACAGCACTCTAAAGAGAACATTTACCACCATCAGGTGGACCACCGCATCAGGTTAACTAGATCCACTACACCTGATTTTGCTCTTAAATATTAAGTGTTTTGGTCACAACTATCTAAGCCTATCTTTAATTATTAGATACTTATCTTTATATACGTAAGTGAAATTATCAACCCATCACAACACCTCTGAAATAGAAATCTCTTTTGACAGGCTACAGCCAAATATCAATCAAGAGAATTAGGACTAAAATTTTTAACTTTGCAAGGATTATCAGTAATATACTATTGTGTCTTGGTAGCTTTACCCTTAGAAGGTAATAATAGTTCTATGTGAAGTACAGTAAAAAAGTATTCACAAAAACTAGGAAGAATGCAAGCTACTAAATTTACCCATTCGGACTCTTAGAGGTATCAGTTTACACATGCCAGAATGGCTAAAACCATATGGTCGATTATGGGGGATGATGTATGAAGACTCACATTCTCATAAATCTTCCAGCGTCCTTTTACGATTTATTATAATGTTCTTGCAGCGATAACCTTGTTCGTTGTTAGATCTCAGACTTATGCTGAAAACAGTAATTTATATGCATACGATCTCCTGCTGATTTTTCAGCTTGTAATGCTTATCATCTCAATATCTAAGAAGGAACATTGGGGATTTGAACCTCCCAAAATTTGGACATTCGTGACATCCTCAATCTGGTTGGTGTGGCTCACCCAGTGAACATCCCAAATCTGTTGAGATTGACAGAGAGTGCGAAATACAATCTTGAAGTGTATATGCAGGCTGAATGAAGAGAATGTGATGCCTTTGAGTAGAAAGAAGATTTTTGAGTGTATTCATGTACGATGAACTCGATGTGAAGTTGGATACAAACTCAGGCATGCTTAACATCTTCAACACTTCTCTAGGGATGTTTACCAGACAATGGACATTGGATAGCGTATAAGAATAAAAAAATGAATATTATATAACATTTCATGACTCTCTGCATTTAGGTTATGTTTAGTGATCATTATGTAACATCTTTTTAAAATACTAATAATGTTCAAATATGTTAATTCCCCCCACATGTTTTTTTTCTATTGAAACCATCAGATCTATTTATATGTGAATTGTATATACTACTTTTTCATTTATTTTTGTGCTCATTTTTTTTTAAATAATGTTTTTAACATAATTATGCAAAGCATATGTTTTTGATGCTAAATGGAGTTATATGACTAACGATTATGTAGTTTGCTCTTTATATCTATTTATAACACTTTAAATAAAAACCACCACTTTCTTTTTCTTTACATCAACTTATTATCTTAAAATTGTTTACTTAATCAAGCTGGATCAATCCCAGATCAATAGTCGCCAGTTAAGTGATAATGGGTCTGCAGATGGACATAGTAGCAGAATTGAATAGTAGTTTAATTTGGCGGAGATTTATTTACCAAAGATATATACTTCAATTATGACCTGTTGCTAGTAAGTCTACGCGGAATCATCTGCGGCGCGCGAGCGCCTACGGCTTGCTACGCATCAGTTTACGCCACGGGCACTCAATTTCATGAGAGGATTACTGGCTTGCACAGACCAGGGCATGATGACACTTTACCTTCTTGCTCATGAGGCAGTCTCAAATCTTATCTTGTAGATGAAGAATAAAAATCCGTTGGGTATAAATTTTTTGTAGGTGAGACAAAAAATTACAGTAATGTTTCAACCTTTACAAATATTTAATTGCTCGACACCAGGAGCCAAGCATCGATGCATCACCTTCTGATATGCTTTCTCTGATCGATTCTTCTCAATTCAACACTGCTTATTCATCTCATTCTTCTTTCTTCTAACTAACTTTCCTCATCTTTCCACCGCACCACTATTTATTCTATATTTCTTCTTCTATTTTCAAGGGGACCCTCACCAGCGTTTCTCAGTCCCAGCCTTTGACTCGGCTCGTCTCAGACTCAACCACCTTCAACGCTGCCACGGTTTTCAGTCTTCTACGATCATGTGTTTTACCAATTTTTGAGGGGGGCAGCGCTCCATGATGGACACAGAAACGTAATCTCGTCTGCTCAGAGCAAATTGCGCGTCATCATACTAAAGCAAACGCTCAGAGTAGCGTATCTATTTAAGCCTAACCTTTGTTTCAGGACACGAATTGCCGAACTTCAGGGGCGCACTTTACTATGGGTGACCTAGGGTGCCCAGCTTACCTGAGTTTATCTTTGCCTTCATAGTTTTCCATATACCAAGTTTAAAGCAAATGTCATCCAACTCCCCCGAGTACAAGGAAGCCAAGATAAAAGTTCTACAGTTGTGTCTATGGATCACAAGATAAAAGACGTTACTGCAGAGGAAGCTTCGGGGACAGGAGAATGCAGTTTCTTCGAAGATGAACTTGACGCCAGTTTGGAACTTAGCTTTGGAATCAGTCATCATCTCAATAATAATAATAATAATATGTATGTGTATACGCACACGTGCCGCTGATCTGTCTGTGGTAAACGAATAACCGATCTGTTTGACCTCAAGTGCTCGATGCTTAAACGCTCGTTAGGCTAGCTCACCCATGCGTCCGCCGCAAGGGCATCAGCGCAATATCGGCGTCCACCCGCAGGGTGACCCCCTCTATCTTCCCATCGACTTGAAAATTACACGGATTCAGCCTTATCCCATATATAGATTATATTCCAAGTTTCAGACCTATATCTCTTATACTTTTTGAGAAAAAGCTGTAGGATCCCAAACTGGTGGGTTACTACTACTAATAATAATAATAATAATAATAATAATAATAATAATAATAATAATAATAATAATAATAATAATAATAATAATAATAATAATAATAATATTTTTTCTTTTACAGTATTTTGTGAATTACAAACTGGGGACTGCTACGGTGGACACGTCCGAGTATACAACCAACTTCCTCGCGTACTTAGGCTACGCATCGCAAGTCCCAAATGTCCTCTTTAACTGGATCAATATTTTCGTACAATTGGGGTACGTATCTTTTTTCAAAGCTTTTCTTAATCCTTTTATTTCAGCTCTGTTGATGGAACGAAAAGGGTTAATCTGTTCTATTTATTATTATTATTATTATTATTATTATTATTATTATTATTATTATTATTATTATTATTATTATTATTATTAACGGGAAAGGTAGAAAAAGAGTTGTGTTAAAAAGTGTGTATTAGGTATATACAAAATAAATATTAAATTAAATTTCTGTGGTTGGAACCTGTTTGGAATTTATAAGATATGCTTACGACGATAAATTATTAATGTTGCCCCAAGAAAAGGAAAGACCAAGAAAGACATAAAAAAAATTATGAATAAAAGTGTAACTCTGTTTACAAAGTAGTAATTTGGTGAGAACCATAATAAACTCTCGAGATAAATATAGATGACTTTATGTGCTTTATTAGTACGTATAATAAATATGTGCTGTACTTTCATATAGTGATTGATATTCTTTGAAAGGATATCATTACAAATTTCAGTTAATGTATATCAAAATTATACACATGTTTCTACGACTTTCGCTATTTAGAAGCAAATTTAGTATTTATATATTTTAAACTACTTTTCTATTAGAATTAGATAGTCATAGTTTTTGTAGCCAGTGATAAATACAAACAGATTTTGCAAATTTTACAATATTGGTTTAATTTAAAATTTAATTTTATTTTTAAATTATTCCTTCCCGAGTTTAAGCATACCTGAATTTCAAGTTTTTTATGCACTGGTTAATCTCCAGATGTATTATTTTGTTTTATGACGTACCCCCTCCCCCTCTACTTTCCTTTTATTCCTTGATTTCTACAAGTATCGATTTTCGCTTACTTATTCTTTCGCATGATGCGTAGAGGATTCAACCACATTACTGCTTAAAATCTCCACCTGATACTCTGACTTATTCGTTAGAGCTTTATTGTAGTTATCCTACGACATCACATCAAACATATCCTTCTTTAAATTAAAAAAAACAAAAAAAAAAAAAACAATCCATTAATGTTCCACGTCTTATTCTTTATGGGAAAACTTTTTCGTTCTTGCTGCTGGTATCCAATGACATGAAACGCTTACATACCTTTACGATCACATTTTCAACAATTTTTTCAATCATTCTCATATTTCGATGTAAATTTAGAAATAAAAAAAAAAATATCTAAATGATTTATCAAACAAACTGCTTAGCATCCACACACTTTCTCTGTTTGTCTTCGTCTTTAAAATGTCCCACTAATACCAATATAGGATTATTAACAATGCTAAAAATAACATTAACAATGCTAAAAATAACTTGCTAAAAACCAGTAATGATGCCAATAATTACAAATTAAAAACCAATAATGATGTACTTAAATCAGTTTCGATAGATAAACCTTATCTTTACACAATAACCAATTAAGAAGGACAAGTTGATGAATATTGGTCAATAGGAGAAATTGGTGTTACATTGAGTAAGAAAAGGGATAAACCTCTAATTCTATCTCAAAATTAAAGAAAGTTTAGAACAGGATTTAATACAAAACTATGTAAAGGAAAAATACAGCCTGAAACCCAAAAGCTTAGGAGTAGTTCAGAATATCTTCTGTAATGAAATTATACACATATATCAAATAGAGGAGCGAAAAGGTCCGCTTTTGAAATGAAAGGGAAAATAAATGTTAGGGAGTTTACTATCTATATATATATAAAAAAAAGTAATAAATAAGGACTGCACCCTTTGACTTTGGCAGATTCCTCATATATATATATATATATATATATATATATATATATATATAATATATTATATATATATATATTATTATATATATATATATATATTAATATAATATATATATATATTATATATATATATTTATATATATATTATTATATTATTTATTATATATATATATATTAATATATTACTATATTAGTGATGGGAAGATTATCGTCATCGTCATCGTCATCGGGCAAATCGGATTTTTTTTTCAATCGTCTCGGTGCATAGTCATCGGCAAATTTGCCGAAAATTATTTTTGGCCGATTAATTGAGAAATAATTAAGATTTTGATAATATTACTCATAAATATAAAATAATATACATAATAATATCCAATAATAATAAATAATAATTAATATTATAATATAATAGTATAATATTATATATATATATATATATATATATATATCATATATAGTATTTTATATAAATATCTATATATAATATATATATAATATTATTATTATTATATATAATATTATTTATATTATAATATTATATATATATATATATATATATATATATATCTATATATAATATATATATATATTATATTATATAATATTATATATATATAATATATTATATATATCTTATATTATATATATATATAATAATATATTATAATATATATATATATATATATTATATATATATATATATACCATTTTGCTTATGGTATTATGACATTCCAGTGCTAATGGTTCGCCTTTCTGTTTAATGCGTTCTATAACTCATCTCAGACAACTATAATATACACATACTTATTCACCCTCTTCTAGCACATTTACGACATCCTATACCTTTATCTACGTGTAGGGAGAAAAGTGCCCACATCGGTATGTCCTTGCTGTCGTAGCAAGGGCGACTAGGGACAGGTGGTAGTTAGGATTCGGCTGCTTTACCTTATCTTTGTAGGAATGCTAATGCATGCATCGGAGAATGTCGTGATCGCAGTAAGCGACCTTCTACCTTTCGGCGAAAATGTATGAATCGTATCTGTATTTGAAATGTCAGAGGAATAAATGTTGATGGAGATAGGAAGAGATGATGATGGAATGTATTTAGAAAGGGCAATTTGATTTGCTCGCTGTGAATGAAGCAAAGATGAAAGGAAACGATGAAAATGAGTTGGTGTGGTGTGAAATGTGTTTTGTGTTGGCTGGGAATGGAATTGCAGAGGGGTTATTGAAGGGATTTGCCAATTCTTGATGAGTGAGTTGTGGTTTTAGAGAGATATAGGTAGATTTTGTGTGTGTGAGTTATAAAGTCTAAAGGTTAATTTAAGTTTGAAAAGGTCAAGAAATGTGTGGTTATATGATCCATCTGAGGTAATGTTGAAAAGAGTACGATTTTTTGGGATAATTGAATGTGTTTTGGATGGGGGGGGAATAGAAGAATCAGTTATTGCCAATATTGCACATTCAGGATTTTTTTTTAAGTTGTACACCACTCCAGGGCAGAGCCTATTCAAGTAGGGGTGTAGTACTCTCAAAAGTTCACCTCTACGCAGATGAGCAAAGACACAGGCTTTAAAGTGAGGAGATTAAATTCCGTAGGATACAGAAGATGGAATAGAATTTCACAGAACAGAGGTGGTGGGAAAGAAGGAACCCCCAGCAAACTAGCCTGGAGTTACCATTGTAAACAATACTCGTGCGCAGATAAAGCACCTTGTGCTACGAAGGAGTCGTAAAGGTGTGGTACGCGAGTATAAGTTATCCTCGAGACATTGCGCTGAGGTACTATAGGATGAGATAAAGAACCAACATCGTCCGCAAGATAGAGGGTCAAGTGAACTGGAAAGTTCGAACAGTTAATAGCTTTTTTGCCGTTGACTCGACCCTGTCAAAAGCCGGGTGAAAGGAGCGCCCTCTCAGATATGAGAGCAGTACTCTATACATGGGCGGATGGGACCCTTGTAAGCGGA
>JABUQX010030081.1:35000-57500 GCA_015478945.1 Trachelipus rathkii
TATATATATATATTATATATATATATATTACTTTTAATTTCCAATATCCTCATTTGGGCTTACTTTCTAAATTCAAATTAATTATTTTTAAGCATTGCATGTGTGTGTGTGTGCTTCGGTGTGTGTGTGTGTGTGTGTGTGTGTGTGTGTGTGTGTGTGTGTGTGTGTGTGTGTGTGTTATTTTATGTTTCTTCAAAAAATTCATTGATAAAATGTAGATAGCATAATTTAAAACAAAATTATTCTGCAAGAAAACGTGTAAATAATAAGATTATGAAATACTAACATGAAAATTTTTTTTCTTTTTTTTAGGGGTAACTTGACTACAAGAATTGTTTGGAGTATTTTAATTGAAGTTATTATATTTATAGTAACCGTAGTTTTAGCTATGGTCGACTCGTCAGAATGGCCTGGTATTTTTTTCTGGACCACTATGGCTTCTGTTATAGTTCTAAATAGTAAGGATTATTTAGTTTTTTGTTTTAATATCACTTATTATGTCATAAGTTACTTTTTATAAATCCTAATTGATAACTAGTCATTTTAATATGACAGTAATTTAGTTTTGTTTTTGATTTGCTATCTTTTAAACCAATTATTCATTTAGTTTAACTATTTTATGATTTTAAATCTTATTTTAAGACAAAGATTTAAAAAAAAAAAAAAAAATTAGGACATTTCAATTAATTCATGCAAAACATATGTCTTTATATTTAACATTCATTTGTTATTCACTCTTAATTAAATTTTTTAAATCTTTAGCTGCTTTTAAAAAAAATTATAATACTTTGGTTAGTTAAACCTTTATTTGTTTTTAAATAGATTATAATACTTTTAAGATGAAGATGAAACAGAATTTTAGGAAATATTTGAAACTAAATTTATATCTTTTTTTTTTATTGAAATGTATTTTGTTTTCAGTCGCAAACGGGATTTATCAGAATACCATATATGGATTGGCTGCACGTCTTCCATTTAAATATACAGGAGCAGTCATTCTAGGGTCTGTAAGTAATATTCTTTTGTGTTGAATCAGTTGGCGTCGCAGAGAACATTTTTAATTTTAACAGATAGCCTTAATTTCGTAAGATATATTAATTAAAGTAATTTTAATTTTGTAAGATATAATAAATATAATTTAAAATTATTTTCATTTTTATAAGCTTAAAAATTTAGGACATATTGTCGATTTCTTGTACGATCTATATTTGATATACATTTTTCCCATTATTTTTGACATTGTCACTAAGAGATGTTTAAATAATAATTTATATATATATATATATATATATTATATATATATATACCTATATACTTATTATAATATATAATTATTAATTATATATATATAGTATGATATATATATATATATATATATATTATAATGGTATATATATATATATTATAATAATATAATATATATATTAATATAATAATATATAATTTATAATATATATATATATATATTATATATATAGTATATTATATATATATACTATTAATTATATATATACTTATATATATATTATATATATATATATTCATATATATATTATATATATATTTTACTATATATATATATAATATTATATATTATTTATATATATATATCATATATTTAATTATTATTATATATATATTATATATATCGTAAATATATATTATATATATATATATTATATACTTAATATATATTATATATATTATATATATATAATATATTATATATATATTATATATTTATATTATATACTCTATATATTTATATATATAATTATATAATATATATATATATTATATATATATATATATATATATATATAATATTATCTACTTATATATATATATATATATATATATATATATATATATGATGCAAGAGATATTATTATACAGATCATAAAGTGAAATTTCTAATTCTTCCTTTTTTTCAGAATATTAGTGGTACATTCACAGCTATTATAAATATTGTTGCAATCGCAGTGGCACCTAATCAAAGAACGTCTGCCATTTATTATTTCATAACGGCCTTGTTTGTTCTTTTAGCTTGCTTTGATACGTACTTCGCGTTGCCTTTAAATGTAAGTTATTATGTTAAATATATTTCTTTAAATAGTTCAGAATTTCTGAAAATTTCAATTACTTATATTATCATTTATCTTAAAATATGTAATTTGTTTTTAAAGATAAAAAAGAAGAAGTAACAAAAGTATCTCTCACAAGGAAATTTATTTATATTTTATATTGAAATGTTGTATTATTATTATTATAGTTTAATAATATTCTTTTTTTTTTCTTCTCCAGAGATTTTATAGGTATCATGAGGCTCAATACGAGAAGGCTCAACGATCCGCAAAAAGAACTCCTGGTAAAATCAGGACGCCTTATTGGCATATATTTAAAAAAGCTTTTCCTCAGCTCTTCAATGTTTTTATGGTTTTCTTTGTTACTTTGGCAGTCTTTCCCGCTGTCCTTGCAGGTAATATACATTGCCTTCCTTTTCTTTTTTAATTTGTTAATGACTATAGTGTATGTGATGGTGAATCGAACTCTTGTTGTTGTGAAATACTAGGGTTTGATTCTAGAGAGAAACACTTATGACAAATTTTTCTCCTCGAAAAATGGACAAATCCTTGAGGAGTTAATCTCTTTTTCAAAGAAAATATGGAAGTTTGAGAATGGCACTCAATAAATATAGTTTAAGGGTTTATGTGGTTTAATGCAGGGTTGCAGAGTCGGAACTAGAGAAAAAAAAGAATGCTAGAAGAGCAAAAGCAATGAATTGTTTTTAGAAAATATTTTAAGGTTTTTAATTATTAGTGAAATAGTGGGAATTGGAGCAGGAAATTTTTAAATTATATTATTTTATTATTATTATTATTATTATTATTATTATTATTATTATTATTATTATTATTATTATTATTATTATTCATTATTATTATTATTATTATTATTATTATTATTATTATTATTATTATTATTATTATTATTACAATTATTTATTTTTCATATTTTACTGTCATTCAAGTTTCGTTTTTATTTATCTTTTTTCATGGTTCATTTAGTGCTATTGTTTTTAAACTCCTGTTTGGGATTAATCTTACTTTTAAGGCAGTAATAGTAGTAGTAGTAGTAATGGTAGAAACACAAGTAACCAAGATAAGTCATGTTTTTTTGAATTTGTGGACAAGCGGATTTGTGTGGGTACTATAGTTTCTTTAAAATATCGTAATGTTAGATGCAATAAAAACGAATCTATTAATATTGCTTAAAACCTTTGTATAATTATCAAGGACGATCTTTCATTCAAGCAAAATTTATTTTTACTATTTCTATACACATTTTTTATATTTCTGAAAGTAATCTTGTGCTCTTTTTCTTAAATGAAACCTTATTGCGAATTAATATTTTTGTTTTAAAAATTTGATAATATTTCAGTGTGTAACTATTCTTTGGGTGGGTTCTGCGTTTGAATGTATGTCAACTTCCCGATTTAGGAGCCTAAAGCAATATTTCGTTCTTTTTGAACACCGAGGAGAACTAATAAGTGGTATCCCTATCTATAGTTTGATTAATGATACACATGAGAATGGTATTTTGAGCAGTCAAGAATGTTCCTATCCCAGGCTCCACTTTTTATGTGTAAATATTTAAATTCTATATGCGCAAATTTTAATCACTCCATTGGTGTACATTATTCCTTTCCATAACGTAATTTCTATAACCATGAGTTCTATTGTTCATTAAAAAGTTTGAAGGTACCTAAAATGACTTTGGTGTTGAGACAACAACGGGAGACCATTGCATATTTCACATATTCCTTAATGGAATATCTTTTTACCACTGAATAAAACTCGTCTTTGCGTGACATCGTAATCACGACTAAATTTTATTCGCGGTTCAGTAAGTGGTTTTAATCTCCTTGCTTCTATATTTTTAACAAAAAGGTGTGATATTTTCTAAGTTTCAACCAAATTATCATAAGAATTTAATAGCTTCACTTCAGCACCTCATTTTCGTTGATTTGTTTGCCTTTTCTTTTTCCTAGTGTAATTCTTCAGTTTCTCAATTTCTGGTACTGTTTCCATTGTTTCCGTGAAATCGCGAAAGTTGCTCGATCTTCTTTATTCAACATTCTCAAGAAGGGCTAGTGAAATATAATTATATATATATATTATATATTATATATATATAATAAATATATATTATATATAATATATATATCATAATATAATTATATTATATTATATATATTATATATATATATATATATATATAATTATTATATTATACTATATATTATATATTATATATATATATATATATAACCTTTTCGCGCTTCCTTCGAAGAAGAGTCCTTCCTATTCCCCCTGTACATAGGGAATAGGAAACTCTTCTGGAAGGAAAGCACGAAAAGGTTAAGAGATCGGAATAGGGGATCTGCTTTATAAATAGATGAATAGGGATGGTTGTTGTTTGTAACCTGATGAAGTGCCGCTGTGAGGGGGTGTAGGAAAGAACACTTCGAAATTGGCCACAATCATTACAGGTTAATGAAGAGCGTGATAGTGAAATGTGCCGGGTTGGGTATTTGATGGTTTTGAGAAGGAATAGGTATTTTGGGGAATGGGTTATTGTAGGGGACGGTATGGGAAGAGGAATAAGAGAGGAAGATTGAGGAATGGTTAATTGCAGGGTATAGATGAAATTACGATGGCGAAATGATTCAAGAACGGACGGCGCAGGATGGTGATTTGATTGGAGATTTGAGTTAGTGTAATAAAGCATTTATAGAGGTGTATAGTTCCAGGTTGGAGGAAAAAAGGAGAGAGCACAGAGTAATAATCCACTTTATAGCAGGTAAGAGAAGAGACAAAGAGGAACTGTTAGAAATAATGGCGGAATAGTTTTTGATGTGTTGTAGAAGGTATATTGCTGGTTATTTGGTCGAAAGAGTGCCGTCGGTTGACTGAAAGGAGCTGATTGGTGACTGAAGAACAAGGGTGATGTTTGCATGGGTAGGATGTGTGGACATACCAGATAGCTTGTACATTGAAAAACAATGAATGAGAATATTTATTTAACGACTTCGGCGAAGAGATAATTTTGCTATTTTAGGTTTTAGATTTGCAACCAGGCGTATGATAGAGTTAATAGGGAAGCGTTATATGGAGTTGTTAGTGATATATGGGTGTTAGGGTTTAGCCTTTTTACTGAATGGATCCAAAGCTATGTAATGGAGCGATTTAGTGAAGCGTGATGTAAGAATAAATCGTCAAATTTGTCAATTGTGATTGGTTAGATTAATTTAACGTAGCGGAAGGTGAGGACAGGGTTGTGTTATCATCTACCTGGTTAATTCAATTTGTGAAATATGGCTGGGGTTATGAAGGAATTAGAGGTAGGAGTGGGGGTGGCAGGGAAATGTGTTTGAATGATGGAGAATGGGGAGTGGAGGGTGCCTACCTACCTATATAATGCGGATGATTTGTTCTGTGTTGGCGAAATCTGAAGAGAGTTTTGAGAGGATGGTAGAGGGATTTGGCCAGGCGTGTATAAAAGGGCGGGTTTGAAAGTAAACGTAGTAAGGAGAAGGGTTATGGTTGTGAGCGAGGAGTGATGAGAGACAGTCCTCAGTGTGAAGTTTGTGAGTGCATGTGAGCAGCCTGGAACAAGTGTGCGAGTTAATTAATATTCTAGGGTATCAGATGTGTTGGCAATGAGAAGAACGAGATGACGGCTGTAGATGGAAAGTTGTGAAATGGCAGGAAGGTGGCACTGGTGCAATTAAAGCGTTGGGTGTGAATGCAAGGGACTAAGTCATTTGAGGTGCGGCGTAGGGTTTTTTTAATCGAGGGTTGTTGTTAACCTGTAGTTATTTTAGTAGTGAGATGACTAGGTCCTGGAAGATTAGAGTATAGATCGGTCTGGGTAAAGTTCAATGTTTCAGAAATGGACAATCTTAGGGCATTGTTAGGTGTTAAAGAAGAATGGAGTTAAGAGGAATAATGACATTATTTAGAGAATCAGCATTGGTCTTAAGAAGGGGTAAATGAGCAGAATAAATGAATAAGTAATGTTGAGATAGATATTGGTATGTGGAAGAAAATGAATGAATTAGTGGTTGGTTAAGCGGAATGATAGTTGCGAGTGTGTTGGGAACCAACCGGTGGGAGACCGAAGAAAAAGTGGATTGAGTCAAGTAAAAACGCATGTATTGAAGAGAGAGACAATTGAGTTATTAGGTAAGCAGGCGAGAAGAAGGTGTATAACAGGAGTGAATGGCGGGGGATTGTGAAGGGGGTATGGTTGTGGCCCACCATGGGCACAAGGAGATGAGAACCACTTTACATTGCACGAATATACATGGTGAGGGTCCGCGTGCTGTCCCTATTTCGAAGGGTTTAGGGGTGGGATTTTCTCGACTGCGACGTTCATCACCTATTATGGTACTTGAGGGAGGCGTAAGGCTGGGCTTTTCTTTTGCGATTTTGTCAGTTTCTATCTTAGCCTTTTCTTTTCCGATGCCCTTCATGCACGCACCTTACTCCCATTCTTGGAGAAAATAGAAGGAAGATAAAGAAGAGAGAACTTATAATATATATAATATAATTATATATATTTTTATATATACTATTATATATATATATATATATATATCATATTATATATATATTATATCAATATGATATATAATAAATATATTAATATATATATATATAATCTATATATTTATATATATATATTATATATATATATATTTATACTATATTATATATATACATATATATAAATATAATTATATATATTTATATATATTGTGTGTGTTTTCAGCAATGGACAATTTAGGGTGCCATGCTAGGGGTAAAAGAATTAATAAGTATAATTATGACGATATAAGAGTTGACATGTGGTATTGTGAAGAAAGGCGGAAGTAAATTATGAGAAATAAATCGTCAATGGATTGAATAGAGCTACGGAGTGAGAGCTTCAAAAACATAGACTATGCGCACTTTAAGCGGCATGTATCAGTGCACGGACAAGAGTTGTGTTGGGACCGGACCAGGCTCGGGAGACCGAAAGAGAAAAGTGGATTGAGTCAGAGGGAGATGTTGAAGTGTGTAGGAGAGAAGATGTTGGTTTAGGCGAGGCGGAATTAAAGTTTAGCCATGATAGCGAGAGAATCGGCGGGTTTGTATAATGGAGGCAATCGGTTGCGGGAGACCCACCTGGGCCAGGGGATGATAAACATGAACCCATTAACATATGACGGATCTACCATTTAGTAAGGGTCACGTCGCCGCTCCCATGCAAATAGCTCTAGGGTGGATTTCTAGGTCTGTTGACGAGCTCTCACTTAATTAACTTGTTACAGAGGGGGCGAGTAAGGCTGGGCTTTACTTTTCGACGTTTTCATGTTCTCCACTTGCTTTTTCTTTTCCGATGCTGCTAGCGCACCTTGATTCCCAATCTTGGCGCAAAGAGAGGAAGGTGGAGAAAGAAAGAAAGAAAGCTATATAAATTAGATATATTATAATATATAATACTTAAATATATATATATATTTTATATATATTTATTTATTTAATATATATTTTTAATATATATTATATATATAATAAATTATATAAATATATATATTATATATACATAAATATATTAATAATATATATATATATCTATATATATTTATAATATTATATATATAATATATATATTATATATACTATATATATTATATTATTGATGAAGTATGTGTTTGTGCAAAATGTAGGAATAAGATGTCAGTAGTCTGTAAGAATGACAAAGGTGATGCAAGCGAGGTAAAATAAAAAGAGCGTGGATTGAATGGTGTTAAAAGCAAGAATAGAGGTCTTGAAAAGAAGGTGTAGGAAAGAAAGACTACCCCCTATAAAGGATAGAAAGACTAAAAAAGTTGCAATACGTTAAGAACAAAAAAGATGTACACTTGAACAGTTTGGAAAGCGAGGGATGACTGGACTTTAAAAGAGAATAGGTGTCTTACCTTGTGAAGGAAGTACAGTAACGATCATAAGAAAGAGTAGTAGGAGGAACTCTTCATAATGATAATGATAGGGAATTGATAATATTCAGTGACTGGATAAGAAATGGAGCTAAGTGTTATGTTGTAAACAATCAGAAATTATGACATAATTTAGGTGTTTAAGAGGTGATAGTGATGTGTTTGGGTTTGATGGTGTTGTAGAAGAATTGTATTTGAAGATGAGGCAATAATTTTAGTAGGGAGAGGTATTAGTAGATGAGAAAGTTTCAAGAACATGGTAATCAGCAGGTTCATGTGTTTGAAAAATGCATCAAGAATGGAGAGCGAGATGATGATTTGACTTGAATTATGGAAGTTGTGCAAGAATGGTTTTGGAGAGGGTTGGTTTAAAGTTTCGAAGGAATTGGAGGAAAGCGAAGTAATTAGAACTTATATAATGGTAATGAGGCATATAGGACGTAGAAACTATTGGGATTAGTTTTTTTAGTGTGTAAGGAAGAATATGTAGGGTATTTTGGTCTCGAAACAGAATGGTTCGAGTGATGTGGAATAAATTGGGCGAGAGAACACGGTATGCACTTATAAGAAAAACATCTAGTCTACGGAGGAGATGATGTAGATAAATCTTCCCCATCTTAAACAACTTGGAGTGATAATGATGACACCGACGTGAAAAAACTCTGGTAGAGAGAAGAATAAATAATGTATTTAGTTGTATTGGAAATGGACAACAAGCGTGCAGCATTAATGGGAGTAGTAGTGTACAGCGTAAGTTAAGTGGATTATGCGAGTATGTGTGCAGTCAGGATCTTTGAATGGAATAAAGTCATGTGTTATGTCGATGTTGAAACGCGTGAAGAAAATTTAATAATGAGAATGGAATTTGAATGGTTTAATACTAATAGTGGATTGGGATGGCAGGGGAAGATGTTTGATTGATGGAGAATTGAAGAATGGAAGACGAGTGTTGAGGATGACCTGCTTATTGTCTCTGATGCAGCATTGGGCTCTATGTACTTCACAAAATGGCGTAATATTCCTCGAAGAGAAAGACAGGGAGGAAACAAAGGAGTTAGGTGCTTTTAGAGCCATTTGGCAGTGTGTGGAAATGGAGGGGTTTTGAATAAGTAAATACTAGATAAAACGTTCACAGTGGTAAATGAAGTATGGTGGTACCTCCAGTTTGGCAAGACAAAGGCTTACTTATTTGTGAGCAGTTAGGAATAAGGAAGGATATGATACGGAATATAGTAGGAAATTTATGAATGGAAGGAAGGTTGCTGGTGGTGCTCTTATCCTTGATATTCTGGGAAAGGGACTAAATCTTGAGTGCACTAGTGTTCTCACGTGAGTTCTGCGTGAGGGTTGTTATTACATAGATGTAAAGGCGCAATCTGGTCAGATGAAAAATCTTAAGCGTGAGATGTGGACGAATTGATAATGAGGATGAAGATTTAAGGATTGTGTGGTGTGAGCAACATGCGTAATGACGAACATTTTGATGTTTCGGTCATATGGAAAGGATAGTTGAATATCGGTTGGTTAGCGGAATGTATAGTGAGTGAGATGTGTTGGAAATGACCGGCTGGGAGACTGAAGAAAAGTGGATTGAGTCAGTAAAGGAGTGCCTAAAGGAAAAGCATGTAAGTTTGGCAAAGACGAGAAGAAAGGTGCATAATTGGAGTGAATGCCGGGTTTTGTGAGGGGGAATGGGTTGATGGGCTGGCAGAGGATGACCCTATATTGACGACGATACACAAAGTTAGGTCGTCGCGGATGTTGTAAGCCCTGGGATTGGATTTTTGGCTATCGACCGTCAGCACTTTAGTATGAGGGAAAGATGTGAGGGGGATTTTATTTCGATTTACGTCATGTTCTACTTAACTATTTATTAACGAACATGTTACGCACCCTTTTCCCATTTTTGGAAATGAAAGGAGAGTTCTTTATATATATATATATATATATATATATATATATATATATATAGTATATATATATATATATACATTATAACTTATATTGTATTTATATATATAATATATATATTATATATATAGTTATATAAGTTATTTATATAAATATATATATTATATATACTAATATATAATATTATATATTATATATTATATATATATGAAAATATATGAAAATAATGATTATATTTATGTGCATAAAAAATTTAGTGTTTCCTATATTATTGTGAACCTACAGTTGTGAGACATAATACCTCCGAAGTGGAGTTTGCACACCACCTCAATTTACTGCACCGCCCCGCACCGCACCGGGGCGCTGAAATTGTGTACCGCACTACTTCACGAGCTCGACTTCCAACCTTACTCCGAATGTTTTATCATGCCAAACCCATACCTGTAAAAATCTAGTTAGTTGTTATTGAAATGTTGACGTGGCGTAATCGGAAAAGCAACAAAGGCACAAAGCAAGGGACTAGGGGTCCAATCCCTCGTCCGGATCCTAGGTAATAAATACCTAAAGTAATGCCAGTGAGAAACGAGATTTATAGGTTAAAAAAATAAACACAATATTATCCTTCTTTTTATCATATGCAAATTTCTTTAAATAAGAAGATGTACACCAACAAAATCTCGCATAAAGAATCTCTCTCTCTCTCTCTCTCTCTCTCTCTCTCTCTCTCTCATTCTTTTGCTCTTCTTTCTCTCTCTTCTCCTCTCTCTCTCCTCTCTACTCTCTCCTCTTCTCTCTATCTCTCTCGTCTCACTCTATCTCTATCGCTCTCTCCTCTCTCTACTCTCTCATATTCTCTCTCTTCATCTCTCTCTACTTCTCTCGTCTCTCTACTCTCTCATTCTCATCTCTCACTCACTTCTCTCTCTCTCTCTCTCTCTCTCTCTCTCTCTCTCTCTCTCTCTCTCTCTCTCTCTCTCTCAGCTGCATAAAATGTATAAAAAGCTCTAATTTCTTATTTACTTAAAGTCTCATTTTTTTCAGACACTTGTCGGACAGAAGAAAACTTTTTCATAACTTCCAAGTACTTTCAAGCAGTTACTTGTTTCCTGACTTTCAATTTATTTGCGATGCTCGGCAATATGCTTCCTGGACTTTTAATGTGGGTAAGTACTTCAGTTTTGAAATTTGTTAAGGCAAATCCCTTGTTTGCTAGTAATGTTTGACCTAGTATTATTCAAATGTTTTAATTTAATTTTTTTAATCGTTTCACCACGATTCAAATTTTTAAAAAAAATTTTTTTAAGCCTTTTATGAATTTTATTGACTAGATAAATTTCTGGGGAGGAGGGCAAGCCTCCTTGGTGCCCCTTCTAGTTATTATGCCTATGCTTATGGCACAATCAGGAGATTAATTTTTGTAATAGACTCTATTTATTTATATTCCTTTATTTAGTTATCTATTTAGTTTTCTATTTAGTTTCTATTTAGTTATTTATATTAGTTATTTATTTATTTTTTGAGAAAGATGTAATATCGAGACCAGTGTAATAAATGTATTCTTTTTATTTTTAAGGAAAGAATGTTTTTTTTCTTCTTCAATACTAATGATTATTAAATATAAACTATTGCATACTGTTGCACTGATTACTTTATAATACTTTTCTAACAATTTTACAATTATATTTTAGAAAATGAAATTTAGCTTAAAATGAAAAATTTGTAAAATAAAATTCCCAGACAAAATAACAAAAAATTTCGTTATGCTCCTTCTGTGTTAATACTTACAAATCTGCTGAAAGTTTTAAAAATAATAAGGAAAAGTTGTTGAAGGACAGGGTCCAATGTTGGAGCCAGCAGCAACCCATTTTAGCTCCCTCCTAAAAATGGACATAATATTCTTAATTTTCAGCCAATTTTGATGAGGAAAACAGCAAACTGTATCTTTTTCTGACCTCTAAAGCATCGTTTGTGGGTGTTTTTTCTGTGTCTGTCATCATTTTTTTCAGAATTTTCATTTTTTATAACCTATGTTTTTGACATTTTTGGCATCAACTTCTACAAATTTTTTTTCGAAATGACTTCAAACTTGAAATATATACATAGATGAGTCCATTACCCACAAAATGCAAGAAATAGTTTTATGATTTTTTTGAAATTTGTGCTCAGCAATGTAGAAATTCAAAACCTACTTTTTTTTTGGATTTTAAAATGAAAAATTGCGATATTTTTTTTTCTGCTCATGTGTATCTCCCCCGACTACATATACACTGAAAATTTCATCCTGATCGCGTCAGCAGGAAAAAAAATATCGCAATTTTTCATTTTAGAAACCAAATAAGGTAGGTTTTGAATTTCGATATTGCTGAGCACAGATTTCAAAAAAAATCAAAAAACTATTTCGTGTATTTGTAGGTATTGGACCCATCTATGTATATTTCAAGTTTGAAGTCATTTTAGAAAAAATTGCAGAAGTTTATGCCAATAATATCAAAAAACATAGGTTTTGAAAAAACGAAAATTCTGAAAAAATTACTACAGACAGAAAAACACCGGAAAAAGACGTTTTAGAGGTCAGAAAAGCTACAGTTTGCTGTTTTTCTCATTAAAATTAGCTGAAATTTAAGAATTTTATGTCCATTTTTAGGTGGGGCTAAAATGGGGTGTTGCTAGCTCTAACATTGGACCCTGCGCTGAAATGAACTGGGTGATGGAGAGAAAGAAATTCATGCTATATCTTCATGATTTTCAGATTTTGATGAATGTAAACTCATGAAGATGATGCATTCCAACAACTTTTAGGGAAATTAGAGAATTTTTTTTCCTGATTTTCCCCACAGTTTCAAATTGAAATCCGCTTTCACTCTATTACTTTCTTGAAAATAATATACGTCGAGCTTTTAGGAAGTTCTTCTTTGATGATTTTTCTTTCCCGAATAGACTGTTAACCCCAAAGAAGGAGGATAGTGTTCACGAAAGTATTTTTACCTGGTATTCAGAGATTGATTTTTTCTGTTTATCTAGAATTTCTTTTTTATAGGTATTTATTGTGCTTACGCTGGTTCTTCCATTTTAGACACCTTGTTGTGTCCTTAGTTTCTTTTTCTTTCAGTTATATTAATATCATAACTGTATTCTTCGACGATATTCGTTGCTCTCTATACTCACACTACTTTGAATTTCACGTTAGTGATCCTCGAGGGATCTTCAAAAGCTTCAGCTGGCGATTGATAATGTTGTTAATTAGGTTGACCAACCTCATTATAAATTTTCTCCCCTAAAAACTTCAGCCGGTCTCTCTCTACAGCGTAAATTTATTGTTGCCGTTTTTTATGTTTTTTTTTTAATAGAGTTTTAGCCATCCCACAGCTCTCTTCTTTCTATTTTCGAAAGGGCATAGGTATCCAATAATATCTTGATTCTCTTAAGAACAATTAGCTATTATATTTTTAAAATTGCAGAACAGTTTCCCGAGACTTCCTTCCAGCCGGAGTTGGTCCTTTCCTGGGTAATCTCTTTATTCATAGATGTGTTTTAGCTACGTTTTTGCATTAAGGAAGAAATTGTCAACCTGAGGATACCAATGCACTTACGTTCCACCACACTTCCCTTAATTATGACTCTATGGTCAGTCATCACGCTATGGATTCATTACTCTTTCCTAAGGGATGTATTGGATTGATTACTTAGATGTCATACATAAAAAAAAATATATTCAATTTTGAAATTTCTCTTGAATTGCTTAAAACAGCCATTACAATGTTTCAGTTGTTTCTACTCTTCCTCATTGTGACTCTTATATACATCTTAAACAATTCTTTTTATAGGTTGACGGTCCTACCGAGACACTTCTCAGTTCTAAAAAATTATGAATAATATTTAAAAATGGGCCACCATCGATTGATAATATCGATGACTATATGTTGCCCTGTTCATTTTAACATTTATGATATCGGATCCACTTACTTGTTTCCAGATGGAAAAGCGCATGCCTGGTTGTGACACCTAATTTAAAGATCTCTCAGTTTTCATTGTGTTGACATGTCCACAGCACAAGAGACTTTTATTTACTATATTACCTTAACTATATTTCAACCTTCATTAATTCATCTAACTCAGTGGGAGGTGTACTAACTACTTATGTAGATTCTATGGTCAGGGGTAATTGTTAAATATTTTTCCTAAGTGGATTTGTTATACTGACACAGAATCAACTTTGATGGCAAGTCAGCTTCAGCTTAAAAAATTCAGGGTGCTCGAGGCCTCCATGATAGTGGATTTGATTCCAGAGATGATTGGATTAGGATAACGTAATTTTTTGTATGTTTTAAAGGATATCCAGTAGTATATACGGTGATTGGAATGACGTGTGAGTATTACGGGTAGTTCCTACCCCCGCAGGTGAGAATACTATCATGAGATATTCTGAGGGGTACTTGGTTGTGGCCGATATAGTTGGGGCGCACGCTCGACAAGTGAGGATGAAGTATCACGCCATTTTGTGACACTGATGATGACCATGTCGATTTGATTAATTGTACAGTTCACAGAGTCCTCATTAGAAATATTCTTTTATGGGTTAAATTTTTCATGAGACTGTGAGCGACGAGTATCAACTAGAGAGTTCATATGACAGAAGCGATGTGAAGCGGTTAAGTGCTCACGCTTTCTTTTTCCGAACTCCGATGAGTCGAGTAGTAGACTCCACTATCTTATTCTCTTTTTCAATGTGCAAATTTACGACTCTCAACCTTTCAACACCTAAGTCTTGGGAGAGTAAGGTGGGTTATGAATGGATTAATGGATATGATAATGATAAACACCAGATAATAATTAATAATATAATATATAATGAATATATAATAATTAATAATAATATCTAATACTTGATTAATTAATATTTAATAAAATAATTAATAATAATAATTAATATAGTGGCAAATTACTATAATAGGAAGAAGAAACCAATTTTCTCTTCGAGTTTAATTAAATTGGATCGAGTTTAAATTATCGATTCTCTACTAACTAACCGCTTCCTTATAATTCAACTTAATAATGTTTTAGTATCAATTTGTAATTTTACATAATAGACTTAATTAAGTATCTTTCAAAATCGAGGTGAATTAGAATGAAAAAATTTAGTATGTGGAGAAATGATAAACTATGCAAAAGAATATGTCCTAAAGAAATTTTAAATTAGAAGCTCTCCTAATTGTAACGCAGAATAATTACTTGTATTTCACTCCCAGTTGTCCATGTAACATATATATCTCATATTTAAAGTCTGAGCAAAAGAATGCGATGCAGACATATGCAAGACTGATCGACTAGAAAGAGGAGAGATGCCGATGTTTGAGCGGAATGAGGATGCACTGATATTCGGGAATGCACAGTCAGATTATAATGAAAGAGTAACTTTAGATAAATATACGTTAACCATAGACATAGCTGTACGGTAGCTTTATCCTAATAGCATTAGCATATACCATATATATAATTATTATATCATATATTAATAATATATATATAGTATACTATATTATCTTTAGCATATTATATAATATATATAACACAATATTTAAAATTATAGTTTATATATACAGATCATGATTTTTATAATATAGTTATTATCATTGATTATTAAATATTATATAAATGAACAATATGATATAATATAATTAAGATATATATAAAGGAAATAAAATGCAAGGGCAGAATCTAAATATGATTTATTAAAAAAGACAAATATATTATATACTTACATTATAGTGACATATAGTAAGTTCATTCTATACTACAGAAGACGTAACGCTCAGGTGGACAAATATAAATAATAAAACCGGTTTTCGGGTTCACTATAGTATATACAGTTTAATATAATAAATATTTTTCTCTCGTCTGGTTTGCTGTGCAGAAGGAAAGTACTCCCGGCTTCGGGGGGCTGCCCAAAGAAATATCGCGCGATCGGGCAGCTTAAATTAGAATTGACAGCCATCGTAAGAAGCTTATTAAATAACTCGCAATATTAATTATAATATATAGTAATTAAAAAAATTATGAAAATATTTTTAGTCTTCGCGACATTTATTAAAATAACTTTCGCGTAACGATGATCAATGAAATTGTATTACATTTGTGTTGTAGCTATCGTAGTTTTCTTGATCTACCAGGGTGTCCGTGACACCTGTCAGCACCTGGCATAGAGAAATCTATATATCTAATTATATTTCAATATAGAATAGGAAAATATATTAAAAGTTATATATGATAATTAGGTTTTTGGGGTAACATAGTTATATACTATACTACATATCTATAATATATTATATATCTAATATAATCTATCAGGCCTTTTTGGTTAAGTAATTTTGTCAATGTATAGATACAGAATAGCCTCTGAATGGTTTCAATTTACAGTGTATCAAATCTATCATCCCTTGATTACGCAACTTATAATTCACAATTGATTCAAATGGTCCTACCCTAACACTAAGACCGTATTCGTTTTTGTCATTTGGCTTACGCTCGATAAGAAATGCTCACCTCAGTTGATACGAATTTCGTGCATTAACGAATGCTTTGCTTAAATACATTTTGACCAATGCAGCTGTCCTTGATGACTACCTTGGTTTGGTATAACAGAAAATACGTAAAACAAAAATAGCACCAAATGATCTTATATTACAAATAGAGTTGAGTCACTATGTGATGGTGAGTTAATACGCGCGATATTGAAAAGACACATTAGCTTAAATGGCTAATTTATTGAAGTCTGTATAACATTCAGATCAAACAACGGACTACTAAGCCAGCATCTGGTTGTTTACATTTTTCGTTAAGAACGTCTAAAATCGGTAAGCACGGGAAATATGCACCTTACAGAGAGTTAAGAGAGATTCCTTACGTAGTGAGCATTTTTCGTAACAGGTAGTTATGAACTAAGTTTGACATAAAGACGCGAACTCAGAGCAATGTTCATTATCGTTTCGTAGCATAACATGCAAAAACCACTAACCCCGACGTTAATAATCTTTCAATTGTCTTTACACAAAAATGAGGTTATCTCACTACTCAAACAAACTATTAAGCTTCTTACATTTACCTAGATTTCCCTATTTGGTTTTCTCATAGGTATCTCTTCTCTCTCAAAAAAGTGTCTCGTTGATATATATATATATCTAATATAATATATACTATATATATAATATATTATATAATATATAGAATAATTTATATAGTAATTATAGTAATGAGAGCTTAGTTGAACGATAATAAATACTATAATGATAATAAATATATATATATAGCGGGTTCTCTTTATTTTTTACAAGGACTCCGGTCAGTTTTGGGGGTTTTTTGTTCTTGTTTTTTTTAAAACTATATGGCTCAATAAATACAAAATGAATACTAACGAAGATAGTGGGTGATTGACATGATTCAACAAAATTCGAATATTAAATAATTATTTAAAATCACATTTTTTTTTAAAAATCTTAAAATAATTGAAAATATCGAAAAGTTACGAACCAAAAACCCCTTTCTCATAGTAACTGTTTATTTTCCAAGTTGGTTCCACATAAAGTTTAATAAAAAAATGTAAAAAAAAAAAAAAAAAAAAATAAAAAAATTCATAATTAATATCTCGAAAGTAAAGACTAACAGGAAAACCAGTAAATATTAGAATCAGCGTGTATACCTACAAAAATGCTAAAAATAAAAAATAAAAAAAAAAAAAAAGCAAAAAAAAAAAAAAATTAGGGAGGGTCGAGACGCGATGGGGACAAGGGAGGGGGGCCATTTCATCACCCGTGGGGAGTGGCGAAGGAGAGCCGCCGCACACAGCAAATAACCGTAAAGATGAGGCGGGAGTCAGCGACACCTTCCCGGAGGAAATAGTTACTCTGTCGTTCCCCCAATCCGAGAGTATACCCATCCTGCCAACTTGCGGTTTTACCCCTTGGGCATTACCTTTTAAAAAAAAAAAAAAATTAAAACTGACGGATCTGTAAAACGTAAGCTCTTCTATTTATAGTTATGATCAAGTCCGTCACCCTTACATGAACTTGTTAGGATCATCATACTAGAAATATATAAAAAAAAAAAAAATCAAAAAGAGATCAAAACGCGATCAAAAACATAACAGTCCTATTATATATATATCTAAAAGTATAATATATATATATATAAGTAGTCATACTACTATATAAAAAAAAATAGTAAATTATATATATAGATAATTAATATAATAATATATATATTATAATATATATATATTATATTATTATATATATATATTAGATATATATATATAAATAATAAATATATCTAATATATATATATATAACATAAGAGTGTTCTCTCAATTAATATTGCTTGAATATGTGAGACTCAAGGATCAACTCGTGACCTCCTTTTCCCAGCCCACATTGTTTGTGGACCTTCTCTTTATTTTTCGCCGCTATATATCAACTCTTCTCTATTTAAATCCCCGCTCTGCGCCCTACCTGAGGGAATTGCGTTAGGCAGGATATGTGGTTTACTTTCCATTTATTTAATGTTTCTTATGTAATTATTTTTTTTATTTCATTTCATGTTTTTTGGGGGCCCCCGTTGAAAAGGTATGCACGTGAGGGTGTATATGAAAAAATAAAAAAAAAAAAAAAAATATGATATATATATATAATATTATATAATATATAAGAATATATATAATCAAAATTATATATATAAATATATAGATTATATATATTATTATATATTTATCATAATATTTATATTTAAAATAAATAATAATAAAATAACTTCCAGAAGTATTTTCTATATAATTATTTATTTCTAGTGTCCCATCATAATTATTTTAATTAATTTTGTCTTACCCTTTTCGTATTTTTTTCGAGGGTAGAGATCTATTCAAGGAGATTGTGTACTCATTTTTACATCCGAGTAAGGAAAATCTTAGCCCAAGGAGGGAACAATCTCACATTCTCTCACCCGATCAGTTACGAACCTGGGTCTATCGCTTTGTTGGGCGAGTGCTTTTCCACTGAGCTACCGAGATCTACATTTATTAAAACAATGTTTGTTTATCCCCACTTTCAAATCTAAGGGTTAATATCGTTGTATACAAATATAATTTGGCGTAATTCCCAGTTAAGTTTTCCAACTACTGGTTTTGAGCATGCCTAATTAATATGCTTAGGTTAATAATACTGGGTAGTTTTAAAATATAATTTTCATTTCTATTAGATGTCTAAACTGTCAAAGATGATGTATAAAAGCAGTTTAGGTAAATTTCTGGTTATTAAAAGTTTTTATAGATTTCAAATACACATTTAAAAAAAAATAAATAAATAAAATATAAAACCCAAAAAGGCTAAATAAAATTGATTAGGATGCTTCTTTTCTTATTTTTGTTTTAAATAACCCTGGTTTTCAAACATGGTCACCTCCCAGTGGTTTTAGCTACACCCTGTATAGAGAATTTCCTTATGAAAACCATCACCAAAGTAGCCTTTTTTTAAGACACCTTGTATATAAAACAATTATAACAGAACCAAACGAAAATATTGTGCAACATACTGTGTATTAATGCCATAGAAGGTGCCCGTTTCCTCGTGGATGTTGACGTTGAGATCGGCCCAAAATTTGACTAAGAAGAAGGCGTTCTGAGGTCCTTTGTCGTACAGCTCTTTTAGGCCACCCTTTTTCTCTGGGAATTTGTCGTATATTTGTCGAATATCGACAGCCTGGAAAGGAAAATCGAACGGTATAATAAAAGTCTTATAACCAACATGCCAGATATGTTTCTTATACAAGATATACATAAGGAAAAATGTATGAATATTTCTCGTATGTGGCTTGAAAGACTACCCTATTAAAAAGTTTAATTATGATCTACAGAATATTACTTTAATATATTATAAAATAATTTATAAAGATGCAACATAAATTATTAAGAAATAATGATATATCTCAATTGAAAGCACTAGTCTAACATTTATAAATTCAATTTACAAAACTTTTATATAAAATAAAGTTTATTCTTTTAAATTGTCAAGATAATAATAATAATAATAATAATAATAATAATAATAATAATAATAATAATAATAATAATAATAATAATAATAATAATAATAATAATAATAATAATAATAATAAAATAAAAAAAATATAATAATAATATAATAAGAAATATAGTACAAAATAATTTAATATAATAATAATCAAAATGATAAATAATAATAATAATATATAATAATAATTAATAATAATAATAATAATAATAATAATAATAATAATAATAATAATAATAGAAACCACAACGACAACAGCAGCAACTACGAAGACAACAACAACAACAACAACAACAACAACAACAACACAACAACAACAAAAACAAAAAAAAACAAAAAAAAACAAAACAACAACAACAACAAAATAATAATAATAATAATAATAATAATAATAATAATAATAATAATAATAATAATAATAATAATAATAATAATAATAATAATAATAATAATAATAATAATAATAATAATAATAATAATAATAATTTTATTAAAACTTTCATGGAGACGTAAATTTAAAAAAAAAAACTGGAAACCTCCTTGAAAACTTTCCCCAAGACAATATTATTTGTTCTCTTTGTTAGAATTCTTTGGAGTCTTTTCCGACAATTCCCTTTTCCTATTATATTCTAATTAAGTCCTTTCTGAGTTTTAAAATCTATTTTGAATCTTTTGTAAATGTTTATTAAACATTCTATCCTAGGCCATTACGATTCGGTCATCACTATTTTTAATCACACGTATTTAAATCAATGTCTCATGTCTCTTCAGTGTACATGACTTTTTGTCATGCTCAGAAAATAATATATCAATATATATAATATTAATTATTATTGGTTTTACTAATTTTTTAATTCTTTAGTATTTTCTCAGTAATTTAATTTACTTTCCTTTTTTTTCCTCAGTCTAGTCATTTCTTCATGTTGTTGTGTACTATGATTGTTGTAAAGCAGCTTCTGTCATATACAAAAAGTTTATAAGTTTAATATTTAATATCTTATAAACTCTTTTCAAGAGTTAATTGGGTCTATCCTCTAAAAACTTTGAGCACTTTTTATTTCTCAAATTTTTTGGGGGGGATTTTACTCTCTCCTAAATATTTACAAAGGTTTCCTCAGGTATCAGAATTATAATTCGAAATCTTGTTTTAATTTTCATAAGTTAAGGTAGCAACGACATTCCCATCTGCTGCTTGGCACAATAGGTAGAGCGACGGAGACGTAGGGCACAACACCCGGGTTCAATTCCTCATTCATCTGAATCTTAGGTAGAAATTGCCTAGAGTAGGAAGGACACTGAGTTGTGAACTTAAAAAAAAATTGATTGCAAAAAAAATGAAATCAACCATTTATTATTTTATTTGAGTCAATCAATCCTCATTCGTAATTCCTAATATTTAAGTGTTAACAAACTCTCAATTTTCTTTTCATGTTTTTTACTCTATCATCATCAAAGCTGTATTTTTTTTATCTTTTTATAAATCAGGTAAGAAAAATTCTGACATTATATAAACTAGAAAAGCATTTTTAATTTTTTTAATGTTCACTTTCAAGCATTCAAAAATAACAAGTATAATAAATAATTGTTTATTCTTCTTCATGACCACTTTTATAAGCTTTATATATATATATATAATATATATATATGATATAAATTATCTATATATATATAAATACATATATATATATATATATATATATATGATATATAATATATATATATAGCTTTATATATATATATATATATATATATATATATATATATATGTGCAAATAAATTTCTCTTTAAATAAATCTCACCTTAAAAAATAAGCAGTTTTCCTACATGCACTTTTTCATTTTTATAAAACAGAGAGTAATCCTTTGCATTCTTCATGCGGTATCTATCTATCTATCTATCTATCTATCTATCTATCTATCTATCTATCTATCTATCTATCTATCCATCTATCTCTCTATTCTGGTCAACTCTCATTAATATGAATTTCTTTCAACATTTTTAAAAAATATTTTTTAGTACGGTGATAAAAAGTACGTACGTTCCTTCATTTCCCTAATGCTCATTTATAAATATTATTTCGAGGCTTTTGAAAAGACTTTCTTTAATCTGTCATATTTACCGCTTCAGGAGTTCGAAGTAGACATTTTTTCTTTATTATATTGCTTGTTGACAGGTTTGACATCTTACTCTATTTGTCTCCCACAGACTCTTCATGTATATGATATTCAGTGTGATTTAACATTCAAATCATTTAATATGATTATCCCAGTTGTTTGAATTTCGGAACTATAAATTTAAATTTAAAACTTCTCAAACACAAGGGTCAAAATATATCGCTAGACAAAAAGAACGATGTAATAAATGCAGAAGATAATTCCTTTAATCGTACTTTTTATGGTGTATATTTAGGCTCTCGTAAAGACAAGTCTTCCATTTGCCTTTTTTGAATAAATGATTTTGAATAAAAAG
>JABUQX010030081.1:62500-75953 GCA_015478945.1 Trachelipus rathkii
CTACTTACTACTTACTACTACTACTAATTAATAATAATAATAATCATAATAATAATGAAAATGTGAAAGTACGATCAGAATAATAATTTAATAATAATAAATTAATAATAATAATAACATTAATAATCAATAATTAATAATAATAATAATAATAATAATTAATAATAAAATAAAATCAATAAAATAATAATGAAAAAATATAAAATAATAATAATAATAATGTAATAATAATATGTTTTAATAATTATCAATAATACCTCAATGAATTTAATAATTAATATCAATAGATAATAATAATAATAATAATAAAAATAATAATGAAAATATAAAATAATAATAATAATAATAATAATAATAATAATAATAATAATAATAATAATAATAATAATAATAATAATAATAATAATAATAATAATAATAATAATAATAATAACCCTTTCTGTTTCATAAATTTCAGCCTTTTTATTTTTATTTTTATTAGCCAGTAACGGTATTAAAATTTTTTACTTCAAGCGAACCTGAAGATTCGAAAAATTTTTCCAATTTATTTATAAAAGTCGATTTTTTCTTTTCTTTTTTTCTTGAAGAAATTGTAATTTTGTTTGAAGATTACACGAGAGATAAATTTAAAATATTATATTCAATTTACTTAGAAGATGATAGAGCAATCTAAAACAGTTACAAACTAATTTATTTTGAGAGAATATCTTACGAATTTTCATCGAATTGTTTCGCTTTCGCTATAAGTTTGTTTGATAATAATCTTAATTATCTACATATTATGCAGACTGATTGAAAATAATAGTATGAAAACAATCCACTCTGAGACAGGTATTCGCCTAACAAATTTTGTTAGAAGAAAGTTACTTCCCTTGCATTTTAGTGCGCCTAATAAAACAGTTAATAGAAAATAGACACTGCAATGAACACAAAAACTGAAAGATGGTAGGTACTAAGGTAGAGCGTCAAGATATATGGATATTGGATAATTAGGATCATTTAATATATATATTTTCAAACTCTAAACTTAACTTTATGTGAAAATGTTTGGAGTCGGAGCCATTCAGCCATGCGAGTCTAAATTAGAACCATGAGTAGTTTAAATTTAAATTTTGCAGCCCAAACAAATTTCTAATCTTTTTTAATGCCTCTATGTAATTTTCTTCAAATAAAATTTCCATAGATATAATTAATTTATTGATTCTACGAAGGTTAAAGCTGATTTTATTCCTTAAAGGAAGTGAAATGAATAAGTAATCAAAAGAATTTGAAAAAAAGATGAAATTCAAAAGTTGGGGAAAAAAGTTCTTTCACATGTGAATTTTACAAGACTGAGATCATCAATAATAGAATTAAAAATTTGGATCCAAAGGTAAACTCTTGGAGGAAAATAAGCGAATGTGTAATTGAAGGATAAAATAGTTAAGGTAATGACATAAGAGTCGCTAGGGTTAAAAAATTCTGAGAAGCTTAGCATCCATAGATATTCGAATAAGAGGAAAAAGCCAACTTTTTGTATTGTGAAAATGGAGAAGTTTAGGAGAATAGTGGATATAAAAATAAGCAGAGTGAAAGAGGAAATCAAATGAAAGGATTAGCAGTACATTGATATTTCTGTGAAGATTTTAAATTCATCGAGTTTACCAACAGAAGGCTCCTTTTGATCTCAAAGGACAGACAGAGCACCACAAATTAAAGACCAACAATGGACATCACATGTCTAGCTAAACACACACCTACACAACACACACATCACACACAGACACCATATCATTATATATATTATCATATATATATCCTCTATAATCTCATGTAGCATTCTCTAATATACTAGTATTATATATATAATATAATACATAATATATAATTTTATAATAATAATATATAACGTATTAACAGATGGTTGCACGATCCGTTACTCGTACTAGACGCGAACTAGTTTTTTCTAAAGCTAAATCGGCTCGGAACTCAGTTACTTTTTCTTTCATGTTAACGTCGTGCCTCTCCTCTTCCGTTCATTCTCCGTTACTTTTTTTATAAGTCCGTTACATTTTGCTCAACTTTTTATTTGAGGAATGTTATTGACCACATTACGTGCATCAACGTGTCATAAGACAATATCCTTTTCGTACAAGATATTCACACTTTTATATAATATAATTTCATCTCTTGATAATCTATTCATAATACATACCGTGATACCTACCTATGATAATATTACCTTTGAGTGAGGATTATATTATCATAATTATACTATAGGTACTATCACTTAAATGGAGATTAATAATATACTGCGTCTATTTATTACTTATATATAATTTACTTTATATATATATATAGTAGTACTAGAATATATAGTTATATATTATATATATAGCCACGTGATTTATACGCTTAGACTAGGATCACTATATAAGCTATACTATTTTGCAGGGTATACATTCACTTTCTTACTCTTAATACACTTAATATTATTATTGTTATATTACTAATAATATTATTATTTCTTCTCAAAATAGTCTTTACAATGTAAAATATATATATATATATAAAACTATAATATATTATACTTGGCGATACCCCCATTTTGCATCATCCTCTGAAAACTCCCGCTCATCTCTATACTATATATATTATATAGTAGTATTATCATATAGTATTATACTCATGGAGTACTCTCTCTCTCACCCTCGTATATCTATATACTAAACCTGCTCGTCGATCTCCTCTCTCTCGTCAATAACGCGCCTCTCGCGCAATAGAATAAGACTCAGTGTACATAGGATGGTGCTCCTGGCTATCTTAACTTCGAGCGAGCATAGTGTGGGACTAGAGTGTGGTGGAAACACTTCGAAAAATCTCTATAACATTGGCAGTAATGAAGAGGTGTGTGGTTTGATGGTGCAAGGAATAGGTATTTTGTCATGAGGTCATTAGTAAAGTATGGTAAGTGATGTAGAGAAAGTTAGAAGTTTGAAAAGAATAGATTAAATATCTAGCAGTGGTAATGATTGAAAGTATTACCGTGAATAATAATAAAATATCAAGAAGTGGAGACGCAGATGAGGAATGAATTGGGATTTTGGAAGTATGAGTGTGTAACAAAATGTTTATGAGAGAGTCATAGTTCCGAGTAAATTGGAGGAATAATGAATAGCAATATAATATAAGTACTACACTTAGTTAAATTAAGGATATAAATTGAAATGAAATTATTAAGAGCGATAACTGTTAGGAATTTAATAATAGGGAAATTTGTATATTTATTAAGTAGTAAGTAGGTTATTAGCATATACATCATATTATATTATATTATTAGGAGTTGAAAGAATGCGTCGAGTGACTGAAGGATGATTGTGAAGCATACAAGGAGGCTTTAAGAATGTGGTTTGAGGCATGGTGGAATCAAAAAATCTTTACATTGAAAAAAATAATTATTGAGAAATATGAGGGAGAAGAATAGAATACAATGATATATCAGAGCAAAAACAGGCGTATGAAATGATTGATACGGAAGCTCTATGGCAGCGTTATTATATATGGTGTTGGTGGTAAGTTCCTGAATGGAATCAAAAGTATATATAGGGATACGTAAAGCGTGTGGTAAGATATATGGAGTTGCAACAGTGATTGTTTCAATATTTAATAGGCTCGTGAGTGAGACGGAATGTGCTTGTGCTTCTTGTTATTCAATTTGCTTGTATTATGGATCGGGGTTAGTGATAGAATAGACGCGGCTGGAGGATGGCCAGGGGATCCCGGTGTTAGAATCAGGGTAATGTGGAGCCTTCGTATAAAATTCTCGATCCGACTCCACTCCTTTTTGAACTAACTTCACGTGACTCCCTCCTGATGTCCTACTCCGACTTCCGACTCCCTGTCTTACAATACTGGGCTGCGTATGAATTCGTATGTGAGCTATGTAGAGAGTTGAGGATGCCGCTCTACCTATTAATGCGGGATGATTTGGTTTTTGTTGTGGTCGATATCTGAGTAGATCATGTTTTGCGTAGAGGATTGCGTAGAGATGACTTTGGCGAGGGTGTGTAAAAGAAGATGTTGAAGTAAGCGTTATACTGATAAGAGTTAGGTTTACTGGTAGTCTTGTAAGCTGAAAGACAGTCCTCGTTGTGAAGTTATGTTACATGGTGAGCAGCTGGAACAAGTGTCTGGGTTTAAAATATTTAGTATATATGTTGGATGAATTAAGGGAACGATTTTGATGCTAGAGTGTGTAGAGAAAGTTTGTGAATTGCTGGCGTTGTCCTTAGTTGGCAACATTTAAACTTGTGTGGTATGCAAAGGACTATAGGCCTGGACGTTGCGTCTAGGCTCTACTATTGAGGGTATTGTCTTTTTTCAATAATATGAAAATGCGTAAATTTCCTATTACTTCATACACATCACATATTCAAATCTTCTATCTGTGTCCTTAATACTTATCTCTCTTATTCATTAATGTTCATTACTTGTGAAACAACTACTAATTTCAAACGTGTCTCTTCCTTGTTACTCGCGTACTTTCTTACGTTCTTCTTTCTAGAACTATCCGTGGCTTACTTTTCGTTTTACTCTTCTCCTTTTCTCATATTTCAAGTTAACAGGACTTCTTCTTCTTCTTCTTCTTCTTCTTCTTCTTCTTCTTCTTCTTCTTCTCTCTTCTTCTTCTTCTTCTTCTTCTATAACCGATTAATGCATCTACTTACCTTTTCCGGAGTAATCGTTTCTTAATAATAATAATAAATAATAATAATAGTAAACCAAGATAACGGAGAAACAACTTTTTTTTTGAGTAACTGGATGCCCAACCTCTGATATATATAATAAATATATAAATAATTACTATATAATTATAATATATAATTAAATATTAATAATAATTAAATATAATATAATTAAATAATAATAATAATTAATAATTAATAATTAATAATATATAATAATATTAAATATATATAAATTATATAAATATAATTATATATTATAATTTAATAATTAAATAATAAATTATAAATAATATAATATAATATTAATACAAGTTAAATATTATTAAATACATATCAGACTCGTTATCTAACTCTAAAGCGGAGTTGCTCATACTCGTAGAGTCGTAGTAAGCTTACTGAGAGCTCTAGGTATAATAGCATCGTGAAGTATCATGGATATTGTATCGTAGTGATATAAGTCGTATAGTATTATATATATATATACGTATATACTATAATATAATTATATAAATAATAATATAAATAATACTATATATATATATATATATATATATAAGCCTAGTAGAGCAAGTAAGGACGCATATTTACACACATGGGTATAAAGTACTATATATATATATATACGGTATGTAAGTATATATAATTATAATAAATATATAGTTGTATATATATATAATATACTACTGAGTAAGTAATACATACAAATAGATATAATGATTAACCTCGTAAATATTTGATGATCATACTTTCGTTAGATCTCATAATATTATCTATTATATTACTCGGAAGTTATAATATATATATATATATATATATATATTATATATATATATATATATATAATAATTATATTAAAATACAGTTTCCTTGCTTCCTGGGGTGTAGATTCGTAATGGCTTTGTGCCTACAGCTAAGAATAAATATATAGGTGGAAATAAAATGAGTTATTATATTTGAGACTCAAGAGTGTAAGATAATAAAAAAAATAGTAATTATAACTAATATTATTCAACAATTTCTATTATAAATTTTTCAGTAAATAAAATGAATCAAGTATTAACTATATTCATATAACGGTATAATAATTAATTAATAATATTATATATATAATTATATAATAATAATATAATTAAATAAATATAACTATATATAGTGAGAAAAATCAATTAACTTATTCTCTAAAATATAAACTACTAGTATGTCTACTATCAGGTGAGTCATATCGTACAGATTAAGTGTTAACACATCATATTAACGCTCTAACTGTGTATCAATTCCTCAAAAGTATGGTAGTCCGTACTAGGAAGTGCTAGTAGTATATATTATACATACTATCATTTATAATATATATATATATATATATAATACTAATAGTATTATATATATATATATATTATATATATTTAATATATATAAATATATATATAATTAAATATAGATAGATAATAGAATAATTATGAATTGTTTGTGTGTTAGTATGGATATATTATAATAGGATGAGATGAGATTTCTCTCAAATATGATATGTCCAACCTTTTTACTAAGTATTTATATATATAAAACTTTTAGTTAAAAATGTTACAAGAGCGTTCATAAGTCTATTGGGCTAATTTTAACAACTTAAGTATCTATGTTGTAATTATATAATTATACACATAAATAGGTCTCAAATTCGAGATAACTATTGTAAATTTTATCAATGTGCAAACATTGAGTAGAAATTCTTTCTTGAGTTATTTTCTTCTACATTATTTTGTTTATCCAAGTTATGAAATTAAGTTAGAGATAAAGTTTTTTTTCTCTTTTTATTCTTGTTTGTAAAAAGTAGCTATATAATGATTTAATCCCACTTCTCTCTCTCATCTTCATTATCTCATCTATTTCTCTCTTCATCTCTCTCTACTCCTCATCTCTCTTCTCTACTTCTCTCTTACCTCTCTCATCGTATCTCTCTCTATCTTTATACTCTCTCTCTCTCATCTTACTCTCTATTCATCTCTCTCTTCTATCAGTATTCTCATCTACTCTCTCATCTCCTACATCGTGCGTCTCCGCTCTATGAACAATATATTATATACCTTAATTTCTCTAGATATTATGTAAATAGGTAAATAGAGATTATTTAGGTCTGATAAAACTATTGGATATATATACTATTAATGGATGTAGATTAAAATAACTGCTCTACACTAATATAGCTGATAGTATTATATAGGTGACCGTAGTATATTTAATGATATTGAGTATGTATAGAGGGGTGATATGGTCTACCCCGATACGAGACGTAGCTCACTTACGCTCACTATGAGTACTAGTTAATATATACCCTTTATGGCTTATTCCAAATATCTTATCATATATAGATAGATCATGATATTTAAAGTCTAACGTGATTAAGTTTAGGTTCGAGCGTGATGACGTAATCTCTACGTATAGTGAGTGAAGATCGAGATATACTCAGTTACATAAGCAGCGCTATATGAATTATAGTATCGTACTTATGAGGCTATAGTATATAGTGCGTACTATACATTATACACATACTCAATATTATTATATTATTACGCGAAGATTTCTGAATTTACTAGATAATGGTAAATCGAATCTTGTGAGTCGTAAAAATACTGAATCCCTCTGTAAGGAATCGTTTTTGTTTACGCTACTTATATACTACTAGATCATTTGCTTCCGCTTACGTATGAGTTTCTTCTTCGCATCCTCGGTTCCGTAGATATCTCCAAATATATATCTATAATTAAGCGTTTATAGAGGTTATATCGTTAATGTGTAGGGTTAAAATTGGAGGATGGTTATATTATATGGTGTGTAACCTCGATTACTAGTATAGGATCAGTGAGATTTACGTTCCTCCTAACTCCGGGTGATCCCACCGTAAAGGTGGAACCCCTAATCACCTACCTTAAAAAATCGATAAAGTGTTTATACTCGATTATAATGGTATCTGATAAATTGTATGAGATATGAGGAGATATTGACAGAGTTGATAATTTTCTAGAAATACTTTGATATGTGAATTAGTATAACTGAGTTGGCTCCGGCTCCGATGCTTGTGAAGTACTCACACTTACTATAATATTATAGGTAGTACCTCTAGATGATTAAATAATTAACAGTCGTATATATATATATATAATATATATATATTATAACATAACTCTAATATGTATTGGTGAATCTTTATATACTGTTATTATATATGTCTAGTTATAAGATTTCGGAATATATAATAGGTTTCTATAAATTATACCTCAATAAAAAAATAAATCAATTATAATTAAAATTAAACACTTAAATTAAGTACCCCTTTTTAATTACAGAATCTTGATTGGATAAATAAATAATTTCTTATATATTCATTTGTTTATATATACTATACAATATTTATACGTACTTTATATTATATTTTTAATACTTATCACTCATATTCCTAAAGCAGTAAATTACTAAATCAAGCCACCCAACCACCCTTCCGACAATCTGTTTCTATATTTAGAATCTATTGACTTAAGGTCTAAATTTTATATACTAATAAATGCTTAAACTGTATTTACATTACTCACTATAAAGTAGTCAGTCCAAGCGCCCGCGCCACGTGTGGAATGTCTGACTGGGCCGGTCACCCGCAGCCTGCGATCTCTGTCCGATAAATATGCAATCTCTCCCCTCATCTTATATATATAACTAAGTAAGATGCTCTCTCTTGTGCACTAATCTTATTCGGATTCTCTTAGCTACCGCGAGGATGACATATACAGAGCAATAGTGCGGGAAAATCAACTGCGTGAGAGATGCTTAAAAGTAGGTTATTGAGGATACAACCGATACATTGCGGCTAGGTGTGCGTGCCAGCCGATGCGTGGGAGACTGATCTGGTGTTACTCTCTTGAATAGATATATATATGCATAGTGAGACTCATAAGAGTGCGCTCACAATTTTCCAGCTCACCTTAATATAAATATACAATACATACGTCGCTATTTCTATCAGATATGCGCTGCGTAAATACGAGTATAAAATCACTAATCATATAACCTACTATCGATAATCTACTCCCTCCTGACCATCTGTTGATCTATTGATCTATTGATATTATACTATGATTTACTAAGTTCACATTATTCGTGAAGTATTTTACATTATGAAATTAAAACATTATACAAAATCATAGATTCTATTTATATATACTCAAACATCAGCCAATATATATGCTGACTATAAATTATACTATAACATATAAGTTTTCACATAATTTAATAATAGAGCTATTACTTTATAAGTGACTTAATACAATAAATACTATATACTATATGAATAAAATCTCATACACAATGATAAGTGATAAACTAGCATATTCTTAAACATGAAATAAACTTTAGGTAACATTAAACTAAATATATGATTACTATATATAATATTCACACTTAAGACACCAGTAAATATTAATAATATCATTAATATTTATATTTAATAGCATACAAAAATTACGTTAAACTTATTTCTCACATCATTTGTCAGGCATAATCTCTAACATACGATATTGATTAATTATTACACTAACATTATTATAGGTAATATATTATAATATACTCTATAAAATATATATCATCAATAATTGTGATGTACATGTACACTGTGACTATGAACTATCACTGGTTATTATAATGTTATCAATCGAATAATAGGGTATACATTACTTAACTTATAATAATAAGTTTCCACATCAATAAAGTAAGCTGTTACATGGTATATAATATATATATATATACGTAACTATTAATCATATGTAAATAATAATGATATACAAGATCAAAAACTACTTACATACATACCTTATAAACAATGTGAATATTAAACTAGTTATAACTAATTAACAAAGTATCCACATCATATTACAATCAACTAGTAAAGTAACTAACATATTATATGCAAACTCAAATATAAAATACGGTAACTTATCACACTTTTTATACTAAGCATATTATCTCTAACATATGACGATGTTAATTATTACTAACTAATCTATATTAGGTTTAATAATTACTAATAATAATATTTATTCACATAAGTAGTTAATTATTTATACTGATCAACTGAATATACTCATCTAACATAATAATGAGTTTCTCACATCTTATATATGACTAACATGAGGTATAACATGAAACTAAGAAAAGTAATGTACAAAGACAAAACCTATCACAACCTTATATACGAATAAACTGTTAACATTTAACAATAAAGTTACCTAAACACTTAACATATCTCAATTATAAAAGTGTAAAACTAAACTAATGTGATATGTATATAAAATACTAGTAAACCTAATCATTATCATTATTTAGTTTCATTCCGCTTTGCAGTACAAGTGGCAGTGATCAATAATTATATCTATACCTCTCACATTCAGTCTTGTCAGATATCACTTGATATATATACAAATATATATCTATACTACATCTAACTCTGCCATTGTGATCCATTGAGGGAAAGATTATCTCTCCCATATAAACTTTTTTACTCTAGAACCAATGAAAGTTTGAACCTCATATTCTATTATAGAAAGACTATTTATGATATCTCCCCAACCTTACGCCAAGCACTACTAACTCTACCACAAATCAGTCTAACCTGTTCTCAGAAAATACTCAGAAAATACATTCTAGCGAGGCTTCTCACACACACGTACTAATCCCCTCCCTCCTCTCAAGCAACTCAAATACTTTGCACTCATCGCACTCTAATACCCTCACCGATAGTAAGTTCTATCCTTACTCAATTTCATTTTACGTTCCACCTCAACATCGCTCTCCACAAGTTTCATCCTCACGTTGTATTACCTATCCACACTCCTTCATGGTCACTCCGTCCACGAGAAATCTTCGTGCGTCCTCTATACCTCTCATACTCTCTCTCTACCTTTCCTTCTTCCGAACGTGCGACAACTCCATCTATATCCATAACTACATTTCAGAAGTATATCATTCTATATCCACTCTTATCGTGTTTTTCCTCCTGGCTTACCAATTTTCTACCCAATACTTTATTTTACTTTTAGACTCTTACAATAAATATATCGCGTTATCCTAAGCTCCTTTTGTCGCACTCTCATCTCTCATCCAAACTCCATGCTACACAACCAATCTCTCTCCTCCCATCTTCATACGCTTACACCCTCAGCTTATGAACTCGCGAAAATCACAATTGTCCACTCACATCGTGACTCTCTCCCAATGAGTACAAATCTATCTTCTTGCTCTCTCTCTCAATTTCATCCATCAATCTCTCACAATGCCATGAATTCAACTCTTGCTATCTCATACCCACCTATACTCATATTAGGCCTACGCTCTCAATCTCCTCGCGTCATTCCAATTTACTGTAGCTCTCACCACGATCCACTGGGCGCTTATAGTACTCATAAAAACTGATTAATACCCTTATTTATAAACATTTTTCTCAATAGTCATATATCCTCTTAACATATTAACGTTAATATTTTACTACTAATTGACACTATAAGTTAATATATTTATAATCAAATATAAATATGTTGATCCATATTATAAACCATTACTATAACCCTCAATAATATCCTATTATAATCGAATAATAAGATCTCAGAATAAAGTAATAAAAGATTATTTAGTACTTATTATCTCTATATAGACTCTACGCCGCCTTTCAGGATATAAAAATACCAAACCTAAACTATTGAAATAAATGATATTATCTAAGCTATTTGTGAGTGAGTGACTGATTATATAAAAGTGATATGCTCAATAACTTATTAATATATTGGACTCCCTCAGCAGATAATTACAAGCTAAATTGTAGCAGTATAACCTTTCGCGTATTTACTCGTGATTAAATATATAATTATTATCAATCTTTAGGTATATATAAATAATACGATAATCTACCTCGTTAGAGATAATTAATCAACCAAACATAATGCTAGTAAGTGAGAGATGCAGTGAAGGATATAGATGTCATACGTAAATCAACACTGCGATAATAAATACTATCCAAACTGATAGAATATAATAAATAGTGTATAATACAAGGCTCACTTAAAATATAGTATTTATGAAGATTACTATTACTTTTCAATATAAACACAGATTATAAGTGACAGAAGAATTCATAAAATACCACGAAATTACTCTGAACTGCTCACGCATAAGAACATCCTCTCATAGTGCTAAAAGAGAGGAGCGAGATATGAGTGATTATATCTTCTCTGATATGCTATTACAAACAAAAACGTAAGAACAAAAACCATACCCTCTCCCAACAATAGTTCCTCACCACAACATACCTATCACTCTCTCAAACGAAAAGAGGATGCGGTATGCTATAGTGCGTGAAATCAGTCTGGTTTTTCACAATTTGATGTACGTAATGAAGTCGTGAAGACTATGCGCGATCACCAGAAACTAAACACGGATGCTGATAATAGTTGCCGTCCACAAAGTACAAAGAGCCTATTGAGTCACGACCTTATATATGCGCGGATGCTCATGTCCATCACTTAATATATTATAATAAATATATATATATAATTATAATACTATATATATATATAATACTATAGTATAAATATAATACTTATATATATAATATATACTATATTCAAATACATAATTATATAATATAATATAAATATACTAATATAATATATATATATATATATATATCTATATATAATAGTATATATATATATATATATATATATAATATATATATATATAATATACTTATAAAGTCTAATATTATACTATAATATATACGTACTTATAATACTATATATAATAATATAAATATCTTCATCAAAAAATAAACGCACCACTAGCCTCATATGACGGTTAACAGGTTTTACAGAAGGCCAGAGCGCCGCTCATAACTTCTATTAAGCATAACTAAACAGCATCAGGGAACAGTATACAGCGCTGCAGTTGTGTGAGGTGTTATTGGTCCACCATCGCTTAAATTAAGGTAAAATGACAATCCTACATACACTCAAGCCTTACCATTTGCTGGGATAGTGGTTTATGCAGGGGTATGTTGAGTATGTGGTCCATTCAGGTGTGAATTTAGCGGCTACAACCATGGAAAGGCAGGCCACTAGCCACGACTGGCTATGAAGACCATTTTCTGCCTTTGCGAGCCATAAGAGACACCATACAACAGCAAGCACCTGGTCAAATACGGATGAAGGAAGGAATTCAAAACTGGAACTCCGTTTGAGTCGATTATATACAAATAAAGTCGAAGCCTCGCGGAACACAATTTGAGTGCCACGAAGGCCTGGGCACTCTGGACCCACGACACACCATGGAGGCAATAGAATGCGCGTACTAGCATTTTCCCGGGATCACCTACATTGGATCGTCGGCGATTAGGTGAATGTGCTGCTTACGGATGAGTTTAGTCATTCTACACCTGCGATAGGCGATCTAGAGTCTATCGACGATATAATGAGAGGTACGCGCAATGTAATGATGGAGGGGAGCGTATTACCATTTTGGAGAGTGGGCGGTAGCACGAGTGGGTGGCGGGGGATCTCTCATGAGTCTGGGAAGCACACTCTTTAACGGGTGTACAGAGTTGCAAGTCCTAGAGTTATCCAATTAGATGGCCGGTTCCCTAATACATCCGCACAGGTATTATCGGCAGGACACCCTTGACCCCGTAACTGTAGGCC
>JABUQX010030082.1:0-23308 GCA_015478945.1 Trachelipus rathkii
GTCAGACGCCGCAGGATTACTTTACTACCTCCGCTCTCGCAAATAGCAGGTCTCTCAACCATCGTTGTCTTTTTCTCTCCTCTTCCTTAGCCGTCTCGGTGCGCATTCGTGGCCCCTGGGTACGCGAAAACTGTGTTGCATACTTTGTAGCGCGCGTTCTCTTTCTACAAAAACTAATTTTTCTTCTTCAATTGCTGCTTCGCCCGTAGCAACTTCTGCTTCGTAGTTTGATTATTTACTATGTCATTCGGGGTTATTTTTTTTGTTTAAGATCTTTATTTTTTTAATGTTATATTTTTGTCCATAAATAAATTTGAATATCTTTTGTTAACATTTACCACACTTTTTCCTCAGAGCCGAATCCTGACTGGGTTCAGCACCTTATATGGCACCGGCAATTCGACTGCAGCCCGTGTAAGGTTGCTTTTGACACGCAATATATATCCATGATCCGGCCTTACCACTAACGTAATGTTCCCGCTCCCTTTCTGCCAAACCGGCCCTCGCCCCGCTGGCCTCCCCTCTCTCTCTCTCTCATCTCTCTTCTCTCTCGAGAATCATTTTTCTTCTCGTAAATAAATTGAATATCTTTTCGGCATTGTACATCTTTATAACGATATTCACTTTCTTTTTATTATATATATTACTATACTATATATATATATATCTAATCTCATTATATCTCTATCTCTCTCTATATCTTATTCTATTTTATTTATCCATAACTATATCATCCAGCTCATATCTCTTTCTATTATACTACTTCTTTCTATTTATATTATTCTATTATATATATTTTATATCTTTCATTTTCTATTATATTATATTATTATATCTATTATTATTATTAATTATTATTCTATTATTTATCTATATTTCTATCTCTTTCTTTTCTTTTAATTCTTTCTTGATCCTACATATTCTATGCTGGGAGTTTCTCTCTATTCAAACTTTATCATCTTCTTATAATTTAGAATTCTTCAAAAACTTGCCATTCTATATATCGTCTATATCATCTCTCTATATCTCCGTGGCGTCTCCCTGGCCGCCTACACCTGTGTGATATCGTAGTACCCGCGTTTTATATCTCTACTCTCCTATATATCTCGATCTCTCCTAATTCTTCTTTCTCTATATATTATAGTATATATATATTATATAATTCAATATACATCTTATCTCTATATATATATTATCATATCTCCATTTTCTTCATCTCTCTATTCTCTATATATCTCATCTATCTCTCCTTCTCTGTATTACTATTATATATTCTTACTCATATATCATCTATTATATCTATATCTCTGCTCAGACCGTTGGCGCTGTGGGTGGTGTGAGGCGTCTTGGCACATATGTTGCGTCGTTATCTCCGGCTGCTGCGTGTGTGTGTGTTCGTGTTGCTGTGATGTGTGTGTCTGATGTTTCTTGCGTGTGTGCTGTGTTCTCTAGTTGAGTGGTGTGTTGTGTGTGAGAGAGAGAGATAAAGACTTCAGTTCGTCTTACCGAGAATTACAAAAAAGTGGTTTCCAATGTTCCCTCTCCAAAACAATCTCGTGCTTCTTGCCATCGTTCGTCCTTACAGATTAATCGTACGGTGTGAAGACAGATGGGCTGTTCGCGGCTGCTCCGTAGTATGACCGCGTTGAGTACCAGACCGCGAACTATCACTCACTGCACTTTTGCAGCTGTCTTATGCTAAAGCTACCTTTCTATTGTTTGACAAGAAACACGAACTGCCTTTTATATGATTCCATGCCCATTTTCAGCCTTTTTTATACCCGTTAATATATTATTGGCCACTTTTTCTCAAGGCTTTGTAATTGTGCAGAAGTTATGAAAACCATCTTCTTTAAATTGCTTATTTTTGCGAGCCCGGCCTTTTTGTGTCGCCTCGTTACATTGCGGCGCATATTATATGGGCCTTTCCACAAGACCTGTTGGGGTCTTATTAGCGCCTTTTTTTTCAACTCGTTAGTGTTTAGTCAGCCTGGAACGAAGGGTATGAAGAATTTTTGCCCGGCCCCTTCCCACGTACATTCCTTGTGGATACTCTCTTTTGGATTTTCATTTGGCGCCCCGCGTTCTTAAAAATTTATTTGGCGCCCCTCTGGATCTATTTAAATTTGCGACTGCACGCATCACCAGTTATAATTGCGCCCCCACTGAATATATATGCGCCACACCATGGAATACACATTGTTTACTTAGCGCCGGCGTAGGGAAGCGATCTTCCCTAGTTTCCGATGCCCTTCCCTGCTTTAAATTTTGGAGCCCCCCTTTTCTGTTGGTAATTAGTGCTCTTCTCGGCGTATACGCGCTCACGGTATTGTCGATTTTCTAGACCCCGGCAGTTTGCGTCTCAGACCGCTACGCGTTTTGATCGACCCGTCTTATCTACACATCGGAAGATCATTGGATGTGTTGAGTATTTATGGGATGGTTTTGTACACCGCCTCGGGATTTAAATTGTTTCGTCTTCTCCTTTCGCGGTGGTTTTCAGCAACGCAGATGGTGTGCCCATTTTCATTGACCCCCGAGTTCACTATTTTGGTGGTTCTCCATTCGGGGACTGGCGTTCACCCTTTATTGACTGTACTGATTCCCAAATTAAAGAATTTGAATTGGGATGCATCTTCTAATTACTATAATAATTTTTTAATTTTGTTGGGAAATACGATCTCTGTCTCTATCTATATCTGTTCTACCATCTCATACAAGGCTATTATTTGACTCTTCCCTGGGTCCTAATTGGTAATATTTTAATTCTTGTTACACCTTCTGGTCACTATAGGTTATGGGTCTTCCCCGTGGGTCCCTTATAAATAGTGTCACACCACGGGCCGAGACTAATCCTATTATTATTATCGCTCACCTCCCTTTGGTCTTCCCACCTAAGGTGTCCGACTTTATTTATTGCCCCCCGGTATCCTTTTTCGCCCCCTATTTGGTCTTTACCTGGGTTCAATTTTATTGTGCCGCCGCCTCATCTTTTTCTGGAGCTACCCTCGTTAGCCCTCGCCGTCACCTCTTTATTATCGTTCCTCCCTATTAGCCTCACACCCCCCACCCCCCCCTCACACCCTACCCCCTCACCCCCTTATCTACTCGTTATAGTATACTACCCTTTATCCCTCTGTACCACTCTATTCTATACGTCTACCGCTAATATATATACTTATTATATATTCCTTCACATCCTGCCTATCCATTCTATCTCCTTTTCCCTATACCTCTTTATATTATATATTATCCTGCTACTCCCTTTTCCCCTACCTTCTTTACTCCCCGTCCCCCCCTCGCCTATGCCATATAAACCATCCTATCTTGAGGAATGAATTAACAATAGTACCTTGTGCCCGATAAATTTGACCCGTCTATTTTGTCTCTTACGGTCACATAATTTTTGCTCACTTACCTTTTTTCTTTCGTTGGCTTCTTTAGCCCTTCTTTTGGGAAAAACAACAAGGTTTTAATTACTTTTTATTTTTCTTTTTTTTCGATATTTTAGGTTTTAAAAATAACTTAAATTTAATAAGAGGTAAAATTAGGATATTAATTTACTTTAAGGTAGTAGTAGGCAACTGCAAAGAAATAAAAATAGGGGGGATTAACATTTATGGGAGGAAGATTCGAATCTGTTTTATATTAATATGGTTATTAATTGGGTTCAAATTCCAAAGGGTTGTTTGTATCTGCAATTTTTTGGTAATGGACGAATTGGATTAATATTTGGGAACATATTTAAATATTTTGTATTAACTGGGTGCATTAAAGCGTCAACAATAATATTATTAAATATCTATTATTTATATATTAATTATATATTATATATATTATATATATTTATAATATATTATATATATATACTATATAATATCTGTAATATATTATACTAGTATATATATATATAAAACAGAGGTGGGCAGATGGTTAAATTCGTTACAACGTAAATGAACTAGTGTTTTTTAGGTAAAGGAGTAAACGGAATTATTAATTTTCCTTTCATGTATAGTAGAATAAGTTAGTTATATTCTTTTCCATCCACGTAGTTTTTAGTACGTTAAATTTTTGTTGACCTTCTTGATGATGATAAGCCACTTGAACCAGTGCAATTTAAAAAATAATTTTATAATAATATTATATATATATATATATATATAATATATATATAATTATATCTAAGTATATATATATATATTATATATATAATATATATATATAGTATATATATAATAATATTCTAATATTCTGTATATATTTATATATCTATATATATTTTTTATATTAATATATATATATTATATATATATTATATATATATATTATATTTATATATTATATATTATATTATATATATACTGTAAAGGAATAAGGGGAATTTTGCATAGAATATGAATAGGGGATGGTGATTTCGTAGCTGATGAGATGAATTGAGTAGATGTGGTGGGAACAACGAAAATCTTCATAAATCTATAGGTGATAGTGAAGGTGTGTGGGTTTGATGGTGTCTAAGGATAGGTATTTTGGGCCAGAGGTCATTAGTAGAAGTATGTGTAGACCGAGAAAGTTGAAGAATGGTAAATTGAATGTATAGATGAAATTACTGTGAAAGATCAAGAAAGGGGAGAGATGGTGATTAATGGATTTGCAAGTTTTGTTAATAAATGCTTTAAGTGGGAGCCATAGTGAGGGTTTAGAGGAGAGAGTAAAAGTACATTATATAGGGTAAATAGATAAGGGTAACTGTAGGAATTATGGGAATTGTTTATTAAGTGTAGTAGTGAAGATATAATTATATTTTGGTAGAAGAATGGTCGAGTGAATAGGATGATTGTAAGAAATGTGGCTTTAGAAGTGGTAGATTGCTGTGTGGTTCAATCAAATTTTTACATTGATAAAAATGATTGAGAAAATGAAGTAGGAAAATATTGTTTGTTTTTTTTTGTATTGCAAGAAGGAGTTGAAATGATTAATAAGGACTATGGAAGTGTTTTTGGATATAGGGTGGTCGGGTAAGACCATTATGATGGAAATAAAAGGATATTGACGATAGTAAATGAAGTGTGTAAAGAATATTTGGAGTTGAAAGTGATTGTTTAATATTAATGCGGAAGTGAGGAGGAATGAACCTATGTTTTTGGTTATATCAAATTTGTATATGGTCATGGGTTTTGAGATTGAGGTGGATTGGGAAGGAGGATGTGTTTAGAAACAACAATGGAGGTTGTGGAGTATTTAAATTCTTCAATTACGAAATAGTAATACAGATTTTAAAATTAAAGAACTCGGAAAGGAACGTTAGAACCTACAGACTCAACTAATAATTTAATGTACATACTGCGTACACGAGAATACGAAATCAAATCTAGTTAGATATGGGTGTGAGAGAGTGGAGATGCCAATACACCTATTATTGAGGATGATTTGGTTTGTGTGGCAAGAATCTGAGAGAGTTTGAGAGGATTGGTAGATGAGATTTGGCGGGTGCTGTAATAAGTAGATGTTCTGAGGTAAGGTATGATACGAGTTAAGGTTATGGTTGTAGTGAGGAATAGTCCATAGGTGTGAGTTAATGTTAATGGTGAGAAGCATGGAACCAAGTGTCTGGGTTTAAATATTCTAGGATTAATGTTGGGATGAAGGGAAGGATGGATGTAGTAGGTGAAAGTTGTGAATGGAAGGAAGTGCTAGTGATTAATAGTGGTGGCTGCCAAAGGGCTAAGCTCACTGATAGAAATAGGGTCTACATGAAGGTATGTTTTTTTAATAATATGAAATATTGAAAATTTAATATACAAAATCAATAAATTGCTTAGATAAGTAATATAATGTTATTTGTAAAAGCCACATAAGTAACGGCGTAACGGAATAACGGCACCTGTTCCTTTTTGACTTTAAAAGAACCGTAGCGATATGAAATACTTTTTAAAGCAGTAACGGAGTAACAGCTAAGGAACTAATTTTTTGAGTAACGATCTACATTTGTATATATATATATATAATTATATATATATATATATTATTATATATATTATATATATATATATATTATTATATATATATAAATATATATGATATATATATATATATACTATCTAGATGTTATATTGAATAATAATCGAATTAGATAAGATGTTAACGAAGAAATATAATGAAAGTAGATTAAATGAATTCTCTGGGATTGAAAAAATCGCATGGTTGCCCGAGTGAGAACATATGAGCGGTGATATAGCATGAGCTATCCTAAAAAAAAATTCGGATTAAGGAAAGTTAAACAAGAGTTCAGTAAAGGAGCATAGAGGTTGTACAACTGTGATGTTTGAGGGGAACTAGTGTTGATTTATAAATGTTATTGATCAACTTTTATGGGTTGAGGATAGCTAAATTGTATACAGGAAATTGTATAGAGAACTCGTTGGTTCAATATAGAGAAAGGCAGTTATTATTTAATTACTAACCATTATATGTTAATTCATTTAACATATTATCTAATTGGAGATTATATGCAATATTTACACCCAACATTAAAATATAAGCGAAGATTTGGACAGCAGGGGAACAATGGTGAAGTTCGCTTGAGGGACTGGTTGATTTATGACTGTTATTCTGGAATAACTTTTTTGGGTTGGAGGAAGTCCATTGGTATAGAAAGGGATATTGTTCAGCACGCACAAATATTAATAATGGAAGGAGGCATTGATGTGGCATTTCTCTATGTTTATTTAAATATATATATATTATTTATAATATATATTATAATATATATTATATATATTTAATTCTATATAATTATATATATATAATATATTATATATATATATATATGTTTGATGATTTAATGCAAGAATAAGGAATAAATGATTTAATTAAGTTTTCCTTTATTAAAATATAAATCAATTGCATAGGTGGGCTTATCGTTTTTCAGAAATGGGATTTTTAACATAGTATTTTTAAAAAATTTATTTTTCTTGGGTAATTAATTTAATTTCATGTATGGGTAGAATACTATACATAGACTTTGTAATTTATATATTTTGAAACTATAAAATAGAATCATTTCTATTTTGGTCTTCTTCGTATTAATCTTTGAACACTAATATTGCACGAAATGTGCGCATAATGACCTTTATTAAAAATTAATTACATTGATGGCTTAAATTTTAAAAGCATTTAGAATCTAATATGTCTAAAGTGGAGTATATATTATATTATAGGGAAAAGTATGCTCAAGGAGGGAGAGGAAATAGCTCGATATTAAAGATACTCATACTCTTTTACATATAATTCAAAATTGAGCAGCTTTCCGAGCTTAAAGAGAAGGAGGATCCATAGGTACTTTATTCAGTTGCAAAGAACAAACCGTTACAACAAAAGTACCATGATTATTATAGAAGGGGGACTTTTTAAATGGTGAAATTGAGTGGGGTCCGGTGAATTAAAATAAGGCAATCGCATTCTACTATTTTTCACCATTTTTTTTTCTTGTATTTATTTTAGCAGCTATGTAGTTGAGCTATTAGTTTATTATTATTTTTTAATCCTTTATATGTTATTGTAATTGACGACTCATTTAAAAATTAAAAAATAATTTCAAATTAAAACTAAAATTTCTATTTTTAGTGAAATGCACTAAGTAAATTTTCAATAAATATTATTCAAAAATTAAAATTATTAATATTTATAAAAGAATAAATATCTAATATTAAAATTGGTTCAACCAAAATATTGACATGGGTATTTGAAAAGCTGGGAGAGTTTCAAGATTGGACAATTAAGATTTATTCGAGTTGTCATGGCGTATTTTCTTGACAGGAAATGAGATACTTAAAAAATGGTACATTTGAAATTAAGAAGTTACTTATTTTTTGTAAAAATAAACCATTTTAAAAAAGGGGGGCCATTATTAGACAATCATCAATATAACTGTGCAATCTTAAATTAATTTTATTGTTATAATCATTAATGCATATAGTTACATGTAAAAATTTAACTTGATTAATTATCCAATGTTTGTCGTTTTTTTCTTGTTCTTTTTAGTACTTTTATTTTTTTTTTTTACAAATTTTTTTCTTTTTGTATTTATTTTTTTTTTTATTTTCACTTTTTACCGTATTTCGTGTTGTTAAAATATGCAGATTTGGTGGAATTATAGATCTTTATTAAATTTATTTACGATACATGGATTATTAGAAACAATTAACTGATATCTGTGCTTTATTAGTATAGTTTATTATTATTAAGAATGAACTAGACTATTATTATTATTATTATATTATTAATTTTGATTTGCTTATTATTATTGGTTATATTATTATTATAAGCAAGCAGCATTAATAAAAAAATTTAAATAGCAATTTGTTTCATTAACATTTTATTATTATTTTAAATCAAAAACATGTTGTTTTTATTTTTATATTAAAAGATTAAAATGCGAGAAAAAAACAGATTTTATATAGTTATGTAACTAATTGTTAAGGGATTATCGTTGTGCACTTCGTTGGGGAGGAAGATAATAATTCGGCATAATTATTAACTTGAACTGGTAGTAAGGTTGGGAGTGAGTGGGGGATCTGAAGCAAAAGTTTGAAGTATCTTACGTTTAATTTGTGCATAATAAGGTTTAACCATTTTAGGATAGATTTTTGACTCGTTTCAGTTAGACTATGTTGATTTTAATTTTGTGTTGTTTTTATTTTTTGGTTGGAAATTTTGAATTTTAATTGGCCATTTTTTTTAATAAATTAATTGGCTGATGATAAAAGGGGTTATTTAGTTAGAGTCAATATGGGGACTATAACAGTCCCCATGCCTTAATAAGGATTAAAAATATTTCAATTAGGTTCTTCACCTTTATAAACAAGACCTCCTAAATCATGAGTGTTGTTTTTTTAAAAAAATAATGGTTTATTTAAGACCCAGTTAACCAATTTTATTTTATAATTGGTACTAAGACATCCCTGAAAATTTAAAGTTTACTATAGAGTTGTTTGCAATTTTTATCAAAGTATCTTGAAATTCAAATTTTTTATTCCTAATTTTTTTTTTATTTAATATTTTTATTTTAAACATTTTGAAGGATGTGGATACTGAATGTTTATTAACATTACTTAAAATTGATGTATTTATTTTAAAGATTATAAATATGTTTAATTTTTTAAAATATATATTTTAATTATGGGCAAAGGCTATGACAGGAGCGAGAGGGCACACTAAGATCAACCGCTAATTCAAGTCAAACCTATCCATTTAATCCGATACTTAAAATGTGACCAGTTTTGAGTAAAGAAAGGAGCATAGCAGTCAATTTATTCAACAGTTGCAAAAGAAAAACACATTACAAAACGTAATGATTATTATAGAAGGGGGATTTATATATATATTATAATAATATATTATTATATATATAGTATAATATTATTATATATATAATATATTATATATTATATATATATTATATATATATTTATATGATAGAGGCGGGTTTTATTTTTTTTTTTTTTTTTTTTTTTTTTTTTTTTTTTTTTTTTGAAGAAATCTATACAAAAAGAATATGAGTTAAATTTGATAACATACATAAGATGAAACTAGGACATCAATTCTTAAAAATTTGAAATAAAATTAATTTAGTTAAGAAAAAGAAGTTTTATTATTTTATGATTTTTGAAAAAAACTCAATTATATGAAAAGATTTGTACAGATGTATAACATTTATAAATGACAATTGGAAATTCCTAATTTATATATAAATGAAAATAAATTGTATCATGTAATGAAAAAATTTAATTTGAATAAAAAATAAAAAAACACCGTTTTTTTAGTATATAAATATATATATATATATGATATTAATATATTAATTTATATTATATATATAAATAGTAATATATATTTTTATATATATATATATTTATTATTATTAATTATATATACTATCTATATATATTATATATATCATATATATATTATATATATATAATATATATATATATATATATATATATATATATATATTATTTATACTTATATATAACTTATATTATATATATATATATATATTATATATCTTATTATTATATAAAATAATATATATATTATTATATATATATTCGGATTAAGGTTAGGATAAGGGTAAGAAAATAAGAACAAACTGCAGTTAGATTTTGTGGATTTGCATTGACATTTGTTTAAACTCAAATATTTTATTTATGTAGTGTTAGATATTTAAACTAGTTTGAAAATTTTAAGCAAATATTTTTCTAAATCAATAATTATAATCAATAAGATAATGAATAAAATTAATGATAATATTGATATTTTCATAATTTTTAATTATCATTTAACAATCTTAATTATTTCCTTGTCTATCTGAAACGATTAGGAAGAACTAAGTCAATAAATCTACTATATTTCTTTTTCTACAAAGAGTTTTATCTTTCTATTTACTTATCTATCTCTCTATATATCTATTATCTATCTATCTATCTATCTTTATATATATATTATATATTTATTATTTATATCTATATTATATATATATTATCTTTATATATATATATATAATATTTGGAATATGAATTGGAAATGAAGGTATATTAACTTGTGAAATAATGATTCAATTTTATGATATAGTTTGAATATTTTGGAAAAGTTTTTTAAAATTTAAATTTTTTAAAAGATCTTTCATGTGAGTACTTATTATATTATAAATAGTTAAATTATGATTTGTTATGATATATTATATTATATTTATATATATAATAAATATAATATATTATTATATAATATATTATATATTATATATATATATATATATATATAATATATATATATTATAATATATATATATATTATATATGATACATATATATCTTATGTATATATATTTACATAATGTATTATATAATATTATTATTTAAATTATAAATTAGATTAATATATAATAAATTATATATAGATAGATATAAATATAAAAAAATATATAATATACATATATCAAAATTATGTATTAGATTTAAATTACTTAATAGAATAATAAGGTACAAATCGAAATGTTAAAATATGCTATAAGTATTATTCTTTAATATTTTGTTTATTATAGATTGAAATTATTATTTGATAGCTTTTTTAAATATGACTGATAATATGTCAATGGCAATCGAAATAATTTCTCTCTTGCTTTCAAGTCCGCAAATAAAACAATACTATGAAAAAGGACATGAAAAGTATCGAAGTCTGCTGTAATCACAAATCTCCACAAAAAAATAATGGTCTAAGAACTAGTTGCTGAATACACTTAACTTTACCAACCATTATCTTTAATCCGTAAAAGACAAATGAAAAATCAAAAGGAAACAGAAAATAGATAATAAACGTTATGAATAAATTGAATATCACTTTGTTTGAAGAATTTTTTACCAAGGTGTGAAAAAAGTATGAGACTTTGCCCCTAGACGAGAAAACAAACAAAAAATTTAAAACAACATAGAAAAATGTGAAGAGATATACGATGTTGAATAGCACGTGTGGAAAGAAAAAGGAACTAGAGTAATTGAAAGAAAAAGAACAAAAAGATATATGGTTTGAATACCAGATGCGTCAAATGCTGAAAAGGAGAAGAAGGCAGAAAAAAAATTGCAAAACTTGGAGCTAAGCGAGAATAAGAATAGCAATTGATAAAGGCGACGAAGAACCAACATGCGCCTCTGAGACCTTAAAATGAATTAGGGGACACTAAGAGAGAGATTGGTATCGTTAAGTACAATAGAACTTAAACACAGAACTACAGGAAAATCGTTGAAAAAAGTAATCGTGAAACAACGAGAAGAGGCGAATTAACAAAAAATATGAATTAAAAAAAAGCTGTATTAGGATTAAAAAGATGTTGTAGAGGCAAGAGTATGGTACTGATAGTTGAAAAAAATCTAGAGAATTCTAGGAGGAGATTGTTGCCAATTAAAACCCTCTTTTTTCAACAATGGGAAAAACAAATTTGGCGATCTCTGTTCGCTTTATGTATGACTTATGTTTGGAGTGAATAGAGTTTGTGAGAATCAAATTAAAATGAATTAAGGACACGCGTTCAAAAAAAATTGGGTCAAGAGGTCAAGGAATCTTCGGTATATTAGCGGTACAAATCCAATAAGGAGATCACAACAAACAATACTGAAAGCATTCTGGAAAGACTATGTCCTGCAGCGAACAAATACAAGCTGATAATGAGACTACTCGAGAAGAAACAGATTATAGATCAGGGGTGGACACACTTAATTTTAGGTCAGCAGAACAAAGGACCAAGTAAAATTATCAATTAAGTGATGCGAAAGAAAAATGAACAATTAGACTCACAAAAATGATACAGAGAAACTCATAAATAGTGATGGATAGAAACAAACAAAGAAAGAGACATCTAAAAATGTGGAATTACAGATAAGAATATTGACGCAGTTATATTTGCTGCAGCATCATTTAATACGGTTTTAGGAACAGGGGAATCACAAATCGGGTATATTTATTATTTAAAAGATGAATTATTGGATGACATAAAACACGATTATAGTAGAAGAATTCCAAAAGTACTAACAGACGTATCAGAATCAACCATTAAAGAAAACAAAAGCAATGGGTTTGGTGATGGTTGGAACATGGGTTATATGTTAGAATATGGAGGAATAAAGGAAAGGAATAAGAGACTTAATGGCGTATTCAGTATTAGTAAATTGTTAGAAAGTGAGAATAAAACCACATAAATGTACAAAAAGTGGAAAGATTATTTTGAGCAGTTGATTAGCGGTATATAAAGAACTGGAATTTTTTACGTTAAGGCGAATAACCCTGATGATACTTTGTTGGATAAAAAAATGAAAAGAACAACAATCAGCAGATGAATTGATGAAAGCAATGGAAAATAAAGAGGGTTATAATACTTTGAATGGGAATTAGAATCAACTAGAGAATGAGAGAGTGGTTGTGAGATTGATGCAAAAGATATTAGTATGAGTATACAACTCTCTCACTATGTTATTTAGAAAGTTATTTATATCCTTTCCTCACAGGATAAATTAATTGAGATGATTATTTATAAAAACCATTAAGTTAGTTCTTTATTAATCTATTAAATTATATACAATATATTAATATTAAATAAAATTAATATATATATTAAAAAACTAACAGTAATTCTCTCTCACGCAATAATTAAATATTACATCAATTATTGTGATATAAGTATATAGATACATATAAAATAAAAAAAGAATAAGGAAGATGGCTTAAGTGAAAAGAGTGATCCGATGACGTAGTATAACCAAATCATAGGAAATGTGTGTGAGATCAAAGAGGTATAACTCGATCAGAAGAAGGAGTGGTTTTATTTAAAGATTTGTCATCTGAATATAATAATTTATTATTGTGAATATAACCTTTTAATTACTATGATAGACATAACCAATTTTATCTCAATATACTTTAAAAACAAATTTTTATATTTTTCTCGCGTTATTTCTGATGTTATAATTAATACAAATGTCTTAACAATTTTTGTCTATAGGAAAGCTACTTTCACTTAGCTGGGCCACAATTTTTACAGTTTTATCCCATTTCAATTCAATCCTAGTTCTTTAGCCATTTTAGAATGCAGAGCTTTCACACTATTTATATTTAATACTGCTACTAACTCTAAGAAAACTTTGACATTTTCTATATACGCTTAGTACTTGTCTATGTAGAGTCCACTAGTATCATTTACAAAGAATATAAAATTTTAAAAAAATATAAATATTAGTACTGTTCTTAATATTCTCTATATCCTATTTCTATCAATAATAATAACAAAATTCTATATTATATTTATTTAACAATAATATTCATTATATATATTATACTATATTTATAATATTTTAGATAAATTTTTCTTGTCATACGCCTAATTTAGTTAAGTAAACAATAGCCAAAAATAACACCATATTTATTTAGGATACCTAGTGATAATCAGGTATAGGCTCATATATATGATCCGCCTATGGTACCCTACGGCCTCCGAGAGCAATATCAATCAAGGCAAAAATACGGGTTTTCTTAACCCTATATAGTGAGGTATAAACTTGATTAATATATCTTCTAGACTAACGAATCTTTCTTCACGCAAATATGTTATTTGTGCGAAAAAAAGAAAACAAAAAAAATATTTCATGAGAAGATGCGAAAAATATCTTTAATTTTATTACATTTACATTTAGAAAAATAAATATAAAAATAGTGTGATAAAAATTATATAATATAAATTTAGATCAGGGTACACGAAATAAGTATATTGAGTTAGGTAAGTAAAAACAAATAGTATCCTAAAGTTAATCCAAATATAAGTTTTTATTTGGGTATAGTCTGCTGAAATTAGGCGTTTAATAATTGATTTTCCATCAATTAAAAATTGAGTGTAAGAGGAGAAACTTAATTCTTTTTTTATTTTTGACTATCTTTAAAATCTATGTTTTTATAACATTTAAAAATGATTAAATAAAAAAACAATAATATTCGGTTCACAACAATTGAATTTTAATCTTATATGTATGGGACATGGCTAGAGTCTGTGGACAAAAAAAAGAGAGAAGAATCACTAATAATACTATAACATATAGTGGGTTGAAAATATATAAAATATTTATTTTACAAAATATTTTTAGTTACTTTTTTCCAACACATACCCACACACACTTTCTCTTCACGTATAATTTCCGAGGTGAATAGATTTCGTACTTTGAATTCCACAGCCATATATCACGTGCAACAAATTATTTATATTCAACTCTTATAAAATTTAATGAATTGAATTAAAATATCAATATATATCTTATAATTATATAATATCTAATATTATCTACTCATTTATTTTGTTATTCTATATCTTTATATACTATATATATATATATATCTAATATATATTATATATATATATCACTATCTTACCTGTACTTATTATACCTTATTACTAGTATTCTCTCACTATTAATATCTCACTCTCATTATATAATCTATATTCATTATATTTCTACTTAATCTAATTATAATATATATTATACTACTAATTATATTTACTTATAGTATTTTGCTATATAATCTTGATATCTTTTTAACGAAACCTCTGTTTCATTATCTATCAACTCGACAAAATTTTACCTCTAGAATCAAAAAACAAATAATAAAGATTATTTCTTAAAGAATGGCGAATTCTGTGGTTTTTCAATAGCGCTAATGCTACTTTAAATACTCATTTGATAGTCAGTTCCTCTCATTATACTATTCCTTTCCCTTGTGGTATTTTGGAAATACTCTTTGTAAACTTCGAAATCCTTTTCATTCTGCTCAGCATCTAAAATCTCTTCTGAAAATCTGCTTCGAAACATTTTCTCTTTTAAATCGTTGTTAGGGTTACAAATTATGCGCCTTTGCACCCAATGATAGCCTTAGGTAACTTTCTTTTTTTGTGGTTATGTACCTTCTTTTTGATCCTATATTTTTCATTCCTATCACCCTTCCCACCTTCATAACTAACACCCATATTGTAGGTCATAGGTGAGTAGCCACTTATTTATTTCCTGCATACTCTCACTTTATTCCCCCGCATGACTCCTTTTACGACCCGGCTACTGTTTAGATATATATATTCTTCCGCTAACAATACAGTGAGGCCTTGAACTTTCTTCTATACTTATCTTTCTTTGATATTCATAGTACCGTCTCACAGGTGTGTTCAAGTGGTCGTCACTAAATTTTATTTTATGTCTTTAGATTTCTTAAATTGAATGTTTTCAGTATACTTCATTATGTAACTATATATTTTATAAATCTTAACTTTAATACTATATATATAATAGATTACTTTATTCAAAATAGAATGAATTATTATATCCTACATCCAAAGGAAGATTGACGAGACACAGCTTTCCTCATTAAAATTTAGACCCCAGGAAACAAAACGAGTTTTCAATGTTGTTGTAACTTCATCGAGTTTCACACAACTGCCAAGCAGTTAATCAGTCTGAACACTAACGAAAACGATTTGTATCTAAGATTACAAAATCTATAATAAGAGAATTAGAGAGGAACCACCCAGGCCAAATCCTGCATCAACATGTTCATTATACAACATAAACTTTCTTTCATTTTAATAGCACATTAACCATAATAGCAACACTTTCGGTTTTTTTTTTATCTTATGCAGAGCTAGAAGGAATAAATCACACCTGGACGGTTGGTGAGCTAGTTTCGAGATCTTGTCACGCATAGAACGTCACAGAAAAGAACACACATATTGAATTTTATGTTTTATTGAATCACTGAAGCAGAACGAGAAGAATTAAATTAGTGTCCGACTATTGAACAGTTTTAGCGAGCACCGTGGCAGTAACTGAGGAAAGCAAGTTTTTTTGAAGATATGTATGATTACTTTGAGATTTGTGTAGAGATGTAGGGATTTGCGGCAAAAAAATAGCAGAACATGTTGAGAATGCTGGTCGTTAGGTGTTGGGCAACAGACGATTTATGTTATGCACACCACTCAAAGTCGTTGTTAGAGGAAATATTGGAATTTTCAGCTGACCAGTATTGTTGTTCCCCCCTCCCGTAATGCTAGATAAGAGGACCAATCAACAGACAAAAACGTTGTCGTTAACGAGGCATAATAGGCGAATCCTAAACTCTCATCAATATCCCTTGTCTTTCATTCTCTTGTAAAAAACGCAAAGATCTTACTATAAATTGAATGTTAACCGGATACACAAAATGTCCTTCCAAACAGCTTCTTATCAACCCCCGAGTTAAGGTATACCTCGATAACTTAATTATACAATATGAAATATATATTATATAGTCATATAATCATCATATTCATTTTCCGATAAATATTGAGATATTATATATATAGAACATAGATAAATAATACCAATACATTGCTATATATATATACCCAACTATATATATTAAAACTCAATTATTATGGATTATTATTCATTATATTATATATCTTTAGAGTCATAATTTTATGCTAGAAGTAATAATATGACTTAGTTTCTTGCATTTTGTATTCGTCGTATTCTATAAGGGAAGCTCAGGTACGCCCATATTCTTCTTAATCTAAACACATTATAGAAAGTGCATTATCAATAACTTTTAGCATTGAATCTTGTAATGTTTTTTCTCTTGTTATGCAAGATATATTAAACATACTCCAATTTATCCTATTATATATATATATACTCAACAAAGCAGTATATATTTTAACAAATAGCAATCAAGGAGTGAGTACCTATATATATGTGAGCAACTAACTTTCCTATCACTCACGAAAATAGTATAATATGATACAATACCTATCCTTTTATGAACGCAAAGAATATTTCCTCAAATTTTCAAATTATAATATATTCGCGTTTAAATATATATACAAAATATTACCTATATATATAATAATAATATATATATAAACACACATTTATTATATATATATAAAACTATATACCTCATTCATCCATAATATCTCAATCAATAACCTTTAAAAACCTCCAAGTTTACTTGGTAAATTGCTAAAAAATGATAAACGAAAAGAAAAATATCAACTCAAAAGTGTATATATTCTAATCATATTCTCATCCTAGTACATAATACTTTGAGGCCATATACAAACATATATGGGATAGATACCCTAATATAAAGAAGAAAAATATATACAAATATACATACATAGTCATGACCTATGTACATCGAAGGACATATGAGGCAATATATAATTACAGTATTGAAGCATTTAATTAATAATTTCAGAGGGAACACATTTCACAAGCCCACTCTGAGTATAAAGTGGGTTTAATATATCGTATTTAATACATAACTAATAGCTAGTACTAAGTATCATCCAAAGCTCTTTATATACAAAAATGCTTCCTAAAAACTCAAGAATATCCATGGCCAAGTAAAGTAATTTTACATGCCTGTATAATGGTGAGCAAACAAATAATATCTTAGAAGTTCTTCGGATGACTCCGTGGTGAGAGTGTCTCAAGCTTCTATTTTTTATCAACATAATAGATTTTTTTTAACCTTTTTTTTTCTTGTTGTTTTCAGACCTCCAAAATACTCATAACAAAACACATTTATTAGTCGATAAGCTTTTCCCGTGAAAACTAGGTGGAAGGATAAAGATTATATTACGTTTTTCTAAATCAATTAAAAATAGAATTTGTTTTATCATTATCTACATTCATAAACAAATTATATATTCCACAACCCACCTACTTAATAAACTCCATAAGAATAAACACAACTTTTGGAGAGGAAACTCTTTAAAAAACTAAGAAGGGATGAATTAAATCATAAGTTAAAATTAATAGAATAAGTTTATCAATATCAATACTATTGATATTAATATTGTTAGATGATAAACGATATATACTAGACAAAAATATTAGTCATCCTTCTTCAAATATATTGCTCAATTGAAAAAAAAGTGTACTTAACAAATGTTTTATTGTGAGTTACTATATTATATTAGTTAATTAACAAGATATATAATAATAGCAATAATAACTAATAAAAATAATTAAAGGTATTTATTTTCATCTATAATAAATAAGTAAAAATATTATATATATAACTAACGTACAAGTAGATTCTCAACATGTATCTATTGCTATATCTACATTATCTATTTCTAAATATTCATTATCTATCTATTACATCTATATTTAATCTTTTTAATATCGATATTAACTATGTTATCGATCTATATATAATCTCATTATATAACTTACTATTCCATTATTTACTCTCTCTATCTTATTTTATATCGATATACTCTTATCTTCTATATATTCTTAATTACTAATCTTAGTTCATAGTACTTCATTTATTATACTATAGCTATATATATAGTTATACTATTATCATATATATCCCTACTAAGTGCATAACATCATTATCAACCTACTTTCTTATACCGCTTACCTTCTTCCCATTTACTATTCCCCTCTATTCTTCCTTTCTTCATGTCTTCTTATTTTACCACAATTTCCATATACACTTCATCCTTGAACACCTTCTCTTTATCATTTTCATACTCAATATTTCCGTCATTTAACGTTTTATATTATTAGGGCTTATACTATTCTTACATATTATATATAAGCACACAATCACTAGGTCCATATATATATATACTCAGGTACTACATATACTGAGCCTACGCCGCACCTTCTATAGGCCCGTCGTCTAAATCAACTTATTCCATGCCCTAAATACATTACTAAGCTTAACACGTCACCTTCTATCCCGAGTTAGAAGTGAGGGGCGCAGTGTTCCGCTGGCCTCATCTATATGTCCCTATAATCTTGTCATAACTACAAAACTTTCCTCCATGTTGAATGCAACGCACTTATCATGCTGGTCGAAAAACAAAAACAAGGAAAAGTCCGCTCGATCTATTTACTATGCTAATCTCTCAACTGTATCCTATTCTAGATTTTGAGGAAAACCTCTTAACTCCTCACTATTAGCTGATCTGAATCTCATTCTTCTCTCCTTTGCTCTGCACTCTATTTCCGTTCGCAGGTATCTATGTGATTAATTATACTCCTATATTAATATATAATAATACTCAGTTTTAAAGTTTCTCACTGATCTACCTAGAACTTAATACGGGGGACTTCGTGGTGGCCACTGCCATTTCAAAGATTTGACGCGGTATGGGGCAACGCGGTCACTGCTCCTCACGTTTACAAGAGATAACACTTTCTACATGCCAAGAAAATAACAATATGTATTACCTGGTTCCTCCGACTCGTTCTTACTTCTTATCTCTAATGTGTGTCTTTTTCCTTCCTTTTCTTTACAAGTCACCTATGACCTTCGTGAGTATAAATACAAATCTTCTCACAAGAAAAAATTCACGACAAAAAATATCAAAAAATAAAAAAGAAGAAAAACATTAAAATTGTGTAGCAATTTTTTAGCGACTTATTTTTCCCTTTATAATACATTCTTATTTTATTTTATTATTTTTGTGTCTCTCTAATATTAATTTACTGATTTGTTATTTTGTTTCTCTTCTTTCCAACACATTCATCTTCGAATCTGGTGTAAACATCTTTTCTTCTTCTTCCTTCCTTTCTCCATTTCCTGATATAGTTCCATTTTTTAACCTTTTGGGAAATCTTCCGACCAATACACTTTATCTCCACTTATTTCCCTTTGTGACAGTGACCTCTCTCGCGTGAGTAGGGAGCGGTGTCTCTTACAAGTGTGTGTCTGCATCGCAGATTTTACTTCCCGCATCGTGCCCTTCTTTTTCCTGTTGGCTTTCGTGTCAACTCATTGGAATCATATAATCTTAGCTTTTTCTGCCAACTTTTTTTTTTTTTTTTTTTTTTAATCTTTCTATTTTATTTTGTCCTTACTTAGTTCACAAACATAAATTATGTTGGCCACTTCGCGAGGGACTGGAATGTAATTTCTTATCTATATTTACTCGCGGAGAGGGGGTGATCTATGAGTGAGGGGTATCAGGTCTAGCATCCACACACTCATAGTGTAGACATTTTCAACTTCTTTAACACACTCAAACTTCTACAATCAATCATACAAATAACTCTCTCTCAATTACACAAGCACTACAATTCTAGACCATAATTCACACACATTCTCTCTTTCAGACTAGATGAACTGATTTCTATCAATAATTTACGAGTAGATTCAATCATATATACCTGATATCATGAATTTGACTAAATAATATAATAATAATTCAAATAATAATAAACACTCAATTATCCATCAATATATTAGGCAAATTTAACTCCTAATAATCAAAATACACAATATATGTCTTGGGCACAACCTCAAAAATCAATAACCATAGTGTCATGCTTAAGGAGCGGCCAATAATTCAAAACACAATAAAACATGAGGAGATTATATACTGATTATTATAGATCTTAGTGAACTGAATTCAATCGCCTTATATATTTATTCCATTCTATCACTCAAATTATAACTCACCAGCTAATTAATCAAGGACTACACAATTCCGCTTAGATACTGGTGTTTAAATCTTAATCATTTAAATTTTGTGCGTTCAGCTACAGGAGCTAATCCTGTTAATATATATATTATATATATATATTAAATATATATTATATATATATATATAATATATATATATAATATATATATATATAGTATATATATATATATATATATATATAATATATATATATATACTATATATATATATCATCTATATATATATATATATTATATATATATATATATATATAATATATATATATTATATATATAAGTATTAAATATATTATATAATATATATTAACTATATATATATATATATATAATATATATATATATATATATATATAATATATATTATATAATATATAATATGATATGTTTCTCTAATTCACTTAATAATTTTAGTAGGCTCTGGTTACAAACGGCTTTTGGACCGGTCTCGTCCCACTCAGCCCACGTACTTATCCAAATTGTTTCTTCTTTTCTCAGATTCATCACTTTGGACCCCTCACTATTTTATTGAGTACGTACAAGCGGAACTGTTGAGTACTATTTTACCTCTTTTCTAATCGGCTATAATTACGCATAGCCGAGTACCAGGTGTTCGATGTAGTCATATTCAGCTCCAACACTAATCTCACTGCCAATCTAGATACACTTACACTAGAACCGGTTATATCGTAGCACTCAGAGTATACGTAGCATAGTGTACATTAGAGCGATATTATATGAGTAGAGTGAGGGTCAGTCACTAATCATACACGTTTTCTTGTATTAGCATATATTGTGATTAGGTCAACCTTTCAGGTCACTATAAGTTATATCTATAATCTATAGTAACGTTAGTGTACTTATCCTCTTTATATTTACACGCCCTACTACGTTCTGATGAACACATATCCATTATTTACACAATTTATTCTCTGTTTCTTCGAGAGAATATTATAATAATATTTAATCCCTTACCACTTTCCACTAGATAGCCTGTAGACTGTTCTCAACTCTGCGTTACCTTAACTCAATACAGGTATTACAACACTTTTCGTGTACGAGTAGTAATTAGACACCCATTATATTTATATTATTACTACTCATTACCTTGTAACTCGAGGTTATGACCCGGGGTGGCATTGAGTTGAGGTCAATACTGTCAAACATAATATACATACTCATACAGTTAGTATTTATACCTTCTTCTACTCACTATTATCCCTATATTATAACCTTAACCTCCCTATTTTCCATCACTCAAACCTACTTAATTTCATATTACCGCACTGCGATCTTATTTCATTTCCTACAATCACACATAATCAACTAAACTCTTCTCACTTAATTAGTTTTTACATCAAGTTTCCAGTAATCTTACTTTTTATATCCAATCTTATATAAGTAACTTAATAGATTTTTAATTACAATTTTAAATTTTACTCATATTCTCACTTCACACATATATACTACATTAATACATAATATAGCGTAAGACCTTTACTTCCTTTTACAATTTATACAATTAATTAACTCCCTCCGATACCTTTCATTACCACCTGTCAATTTCTACTATTAGTTTATAACTATAACTATAACACACAGATTATATATTTACCACAACATGTCCATGTGATCAGTAATTTATACATATACTATATCATAACTACTCTTAACTATCAATAATATTAGTCTACTATATTTCACACTGTAACGTTAAACTTACTCTTCATCGATATTAGACTAACTAATACACATGATATGTCGTAGGTAAGTACTTTATGTACAATTACTAGTAATGCTTATTTTAAATCATAAAACTTTCACTCTTCTCCAATTAACAGTCTTAGAATTTTTTCTACTATCATGCTTTCTATTCTCCTTATCATTTACATTCTAATTCTACATCTTCACCATTCATCTAATATCATGATGCATATCATTCATCATTTGACATATATACCACCTTATCACGCTACATCATACAACTGCACATCACTATAATATTTTCATTTGCATTATTCAATCTCAAATCAATCACTATTAATTAATTTCTCTCACCGATACAAACAATCCCCAACACTCAAATAATATATCATCTTCTAATTCTATATCCTATATTACATTCTTCATAATTAAATCTAATATGATATAAAAATAATAAGTTAAAAAAAGAAGTTAAATACATAATGTCAATCCTCCATAGTCACGCTCATATATTACAACACAGGGTAAGCTAGTCCTC